>CM035423.1:76675749-76790749 GCA_020310875.1 Ceratopteris richardii | reverse complement strand
TAATTGTCTACAAAAGGAGATTGAAATATTTTTTGATATAAAAAGCATAAGAATATCCATGTGAAGTAAAGTTCATCTCACAAAAATCTTTGGGATAAATAGCACCACCAAAGCCATTATTTAAATACATAAAATCTTGATAAGAACTAAAATCAGGAACAAACATATCATCTTTGAAGCATCTAATATTAGAGAAGTTTGTGTATAATGATAGAACAAGTATTAGCTAAAATAAGCCTTTCCATAAATTTAAATTCATAAGTAAAAAGAAAAAAGTTAGCAAGAAAAACAACACAACTTATACGATAGGAATTTGGAACATTGATTGAATAAAGCATCACGACTTGAAATATACAAGTTTTCTAGAAGAAAATGTGACCAAACAAGAATGTCACTTTGATCTACTATTCTAGTGTAATGTTTCTTTCTACTATCTATATCTACGGACTCGGATTTCAATCGCAAATAATTAAAATGCAATGCAAACTTTTCTACCAAAAGAGCCTTACATCTTTGGTGGATTTAAAAAAGAAAACTTTCCTTAGTGGAGAAGAAATCGTATGTTTTAAATTGTTCAAGTTAAAATGTGTATACAAGGTGGTGAAGTCAAAAGTTTGAAGCTCCAAAGGAACAAATTTTTCTTCTAGAGTTCATGAAGAGTTTAGAGACTTTATTAGAGGGATAGCACATAGAAAATTATCTAAGATCCAACTAAAGGAAGCTCGCATATTCGTTTCTTTAAGTAACTCCTTCCAAATATCATGAATAGTAGGTAAAATGGCTTTGAAACAATTGCGTAACCATTTTAAACATCCATGAGAGAGATATTACAAGGAGGAGCTATAAATATAAATAATTAAAATGCAATGGAGACTTTTCCACCAAATGAGCCTTACATCTACCTTTGGTGAATTTAGAAAAGAAAACTTTCTTTATTTAAAGAAGAAATCCTATGTTTTAAATCATTCAAGTCTAATTTTATATATAAAGTGATGAAGTCAAAAGTATGAAAACCCCAAGGGAACATGTTTTTTTTCCTAGAGTTCTTAACTCTATCATCTATGGTTGTGTCTATAGCAACATATTGTGTAGTTTGGAGGTCTATTTCACCTAGGATCTTCACATTGTGATTGACTTCATGCTTAACTTATTTAGGTTGAAATTCGTGCTCATAGAATTAGAACTTTGTAATCATTGTATTCTTGTGAACTCAAATGTATACAACATTACTTGTAGTGTGCTCTCTACGACATTGGGTGAACAAAATCCAACAATGGCATGTGATTTTTTTTTAATTCTATGGCATTGCAACATCTTTTATGGAATGAATCCTTATATAATATATAGAGTCTAGACATTGTCATGGCTGATTGAGTTTTCGTCAAGCAACAACATGTTTATCTTCATTCCTTTCGTTTCCAATTAGCTAACTTTGCCTATTCTTTGGAAATTCATGTGTAAAACATCCAAATTCCCTGAAATGGTTTGCATCTTGTGATCGTTGACTAATGGTACGTTTCCAACACGTCTCATGTGATGAATTGTGTCATCGTTAACAACATTCTCTTCTTCCTAAGTGTTTCCTTTCTGTTTAGAGCATTCTTTAGGGCATATGGCATGGGTTGTACAACAAAAATCTATTTATCAATCACTATGGTTATTCATATTTGCAACCTCTTCCATTACAAAGAGGTCATCTCTTTCTTGTTTTTGATCATTGCCACTAATGTTATAGATCTTTGAATAAATAATGTACTATGTTCTTTCTCTTCAAGAACTTCTTTGTGTATTTTACTTCTCATAATGTCTTTCATATGGCCATATTTACGAAAGTATTCACATTTTGTTCTATAATTTCACATATTAGTATCCAAAAGCACATACAAGGACCTTTCGCATGAAGAGCAATCTCTAGACACATCACAAAGAGAACTCACACATCCTATACTCCTCTCCATCAACTTTCAAGTACTACTTGGAAGGATAGAGACAACAAAAATATTTTATGTAATTAAATAGAATATAGACTCAATCATACTTCCACGATTCTCAAAGTTGGCCGGGTCTTTTCAAGCCAAGGTTATATGCTTTCGTCTACAACTATTATAGACACATGTACATACAAGAAGGTATTTACCACATGTTGATCCTCTATAAGTCAATCCATGTAGAAGACAAAACCCCTCGTTCATGTGAGTGTTCCTCCATGACCATTAAGATGTAGATGCCAGCTCTTGCCCTCTTACCTCAATCAAGGAGTACATCTTAAGGTTGATTGGTGGTTGAACATCACTTCACAAATATATATCCAAGAAGTAATGATCTCCTTTTAACTGTAAATTCCAGCAAATCTAGCAAATAACATAAGTTACCAGCAAATTGATATAAAATTCCAGCAGTAAGCTAGATTTTTCTGCAATTTTCTCGATATATAAGGTGTCCACACTCTTGTTTCTACTATAATGGCTGAAATCTACTTTGTGCTTCAAAATAGCACTCAGCCTCTTTATATAAATTTATGACTTGATGACGATTGTGGAATATGTGGCTGAGCTTGATTTGAACCTTCCATGAAGATTTAATCTTCCTACATGCAGCATAATTATCTATGTACTCTATGTTTTATCCTGCTTTGGTACATGTTATATATAACACATATATATGTGTTCTATATAGTTGGATAGCTCTCATAGAGTTCCACAAAATTCTGTAATAAAAATTTTACCCACACTTTGATCATGTTTGAGGAATTTCACCAGTCATTTTGACCATCATATTGACCACCAACGTTTGTGTCTTTGACCTGCAATGAGCTCCCTAGTGGATTTTTCGACATATCTTCTGTACTTTAAGATTGGTAACCTAGTACTCTCCTTGGTATTTTCTATAGAATTATGAGTAGAGCTCTTTCCCTCCATTTGCAAAAGTTTAATACTAATACTTCTTGTTTTGGACAGACATAGAAGTTGACGATGCACTTTTTGGTTTTGTTTTTGTTTTTGTTTAATTTGCTTTTATATATATATGTATTTATGTAATTATTATTTTTTTATTTATTCTATTTTATAAGTTTAAGTTGATTTTTATATAATTTTTTAATTTTAATTTAATTCTATTTATTTATTATTTTTAAATTAATTAAATTAATTTTTTTATATATATATATATATATATATATATATATATATAAAATATTGTTTATTATTTTTAGTGTGGCTCTTTCTTTATTGGTTTTCGTTCTTGTTTGTATTTTTCATGTCTTATGTTGGTCCTATTTTTTGTGTAGTCTCTTGCTTTTGTTAGTTGTTTTTTCTAATGTGTATGTGTTTGTGTTCTCTATCTTGGGTTCGTAAGTTTAGATAATTCTGAACTTATGAAGGTATATATTACTCTCCTTGGTATTTTCTATAGAATTATGAGTAAAGCTCTTTCCCTCCATTTGCAAAAGTGTTTAGGGACACTTATGCACCTTGTCATTATGGGTTTATGCATGGATTTTCCATTATGACAATGTTCTCTTGGATATGCTTGCCTTTGAGTTTGTGAGGAACCATCCCAATATGGATATGTTGCAACCTTATTTCATGAAGGAAACTTCCCATGTCTTTATTGTCTTATTGCTCTTATAGGAGTTCATCTACTCTATCATGTATCACATTGGTTTTTGGAAGAAATTGGCAAGCCTTATCTTTTTCTTATGTAAGGATGTTACCATAATTTCCTAGGTCCATGATTGTCTCATCACTTGTATGAGTTGCATTATGGCATTTGACAAGTGTCCTCAAAGACTTCTTGTGGAAGTTCTTATGTTCCTTCTCCCCTTGGACTGTTAATTTTGGTATTGTTTATTTCAAATGATCTTGAGGTTCAGATATGTGGTTCAAATTATTTTTACATGCATTATGTACGCTCTCTTGTCGTGCTAAGACCTTGTATATACATTTTCAGAAATGGTTATTGACTCATCTCTAGTGGAATAGTAGAATTATGAATGTTGGCAACTCATTGCTTTATGATTCTCCTTCTTGGTCTCTTCTATATTGCTTTGGGAATCAGATGCTTACTACCTTCATAACAAAGGAATCACTACATTGAAACATTGGTTTCATGGTCGTGGCCAATGGATTCCTTTCCCCTTCACATGTAGGAGATGTGGTATTGAGGCATCCTATCGGCACTTGTGTACTCTCTTGTAAAGTTAGTATAATATTGAGCTCTACCAGCACGCTCCTCCGATTTGCACAGTGAGTGTGATGGAAGTTATCATTGCTGACTACATGCATCAATGCTTTGGTGTATCTAACTATTGAGTCTTGATTTCATTACCACATGTAATCGACATGGAGGGTTTAATCGATTGTCGAGTTGGTGGTAGTGAAGTTATGTTCATATATGGCACAGACAATTGAGCATTTTTACTGTGTGCCTCTTCAGAGAGCGGTTGTTGGTGGGCCATGTACTCATGCATTCATGTAGGAACATGTTGCTTCCATCCTGAGCTTTCTATTTCCTTGTTGCGGAGAGCTAAATTAAACCATGCATTTTTTTTGGGGTTGCCATTGCATCAAATGATTTTGGGATGATATTTTACAGTGTTTGACATCATTCCACTTTCATTTCTCCATCTTGCATTGCTTTCGAAATGTAAGGACATTGTAGCACACATGTTGGTGGGATGATATTCTACAGTGTTACAACATTCCACTCTCATTTCCCCATTGCTTTTGGGATACAAGGACATTGTGATGCACATAGGCTCTGGATTTTTGATAATCTTTGCTCTTGGAACTTGTGGTTCGTCGAGCAATCCAGGAATGTATGCATCTTTGAGCACCACCAATGTTTGCCTTTATGATTCTCACTTCCCTACTCAGGGAATGCTTGCTCTCTGCTACTTGTGCATTTCAATTCAATAATTGAGCTACATTACAGCTCATTATCCATACCATTCTTTAGGCTTCTTGTAAGTTCATTGTATCATTATCCCTTTTGGGGTTATGTACCTTTGTTCCTTTGTACATAATGAATAAATGTTTCATGTTCTCCCAAAAAAAGTGTGTATGTATATCTGTATGTAGCATGCATTTATGAATGTATGTATGAACATGCATGCTTGCCTACGTGCATGCATGTATGTATGTATGTAGTATGTACTGAATGAATGCATCTATATGCATGCAGGTGTGTCACTTTTGTTTTTGAGTTCCAGGCTTTATGTTCATCGTTTGTAACTGCAACAAGGGCTTAGTTAATGTTTCTTGTGAGATTCACACCAAAAAATGTTAATATTTTATTTTTCCTAGCCTTCATGTAGTATACTGTTTGTTTCACAACTGATCATGATTTTGATTATAATTGAACAGGTGGACGAGATGCTGAGTACCATTAAATGGGACAAAAGTGGACTTGTTGTTGCTATAGCACAGCACATAGATACAGGAGCAGTTCTCATGCAGGGCTTTGCGAATTCTGATGCAATATTGGCTACTATTGCATCAGGGAAAGCCACATTTTTTAGCCGTTCTCGATCTTCATTGTGGACAAAAGGAGAGACATCTTCTAACTTCATAAATGTCAAGGATGTGTTTCTGGATTGTGATCGTGACTCGGCAAGTTGCCATCCCCATTAAAATTTTCCATCTCTCTTATGTAACTTAGTTACAGGGATTAACAGATGACTTCATTTGAATGTGGGAGTATTGCAGATTATTTATTTGGGACTTCCTGATGGACCAACCTGCCATACAGGAGCTACAACTTGCTATTTCACTCGAGCACCAAATGCGATTGATGATACTCAGGTATTTTCTTTTTTCCTTTGTTCTTTCTGATTATAAAAATAGTACCAAGTTGATAAAGATTCTGTTTCTTTCCAGGATACTACTGCAAGTTTTCCGTTGACAACGTTGTTCGCATTAGAGGAAACTATTCATAATCGGAAGTCTCAGTTGATGGATGGATCAGTGTCCAAGCCCTCTTGGACACACAAACTTATGAAGGATCATGAACTTCTATGTTCAAAAATAAGGTTCTCTCTCATTCTCTCTTTCCAAAAAAAAACATTCAGTTTAAGTGAACAATATAGTCACCGCCCATGACTTGGGAAAGGAAATATGCTGACTGAGGGCAGGTCAATTTCCAAAACACAAGTAAACTCAGATAATATGAACCAAGAGGCAGGTTGGGAATTGTAATCAACTGGAGTTCATTAATTAGAGCCTGGGCTTACATAATGTAACATTTAATGAGAATTAGCTTAACTTCAGGTGAAGATGATGCTAGATCTTAGATAAGTGAAGCTTTGTCAATGGAAAGTGCTCCTCACTCAAGTCTTGTGATTGAAAAAAAAAATTCTATTTGAATCGTTTTCTACACCAGTTAAAAGTGCTGTGCTGCTTGCAAAAGTTTTACAAGGAAAGTCACATTCTAGTCAGAAGTAGGAAGATATCTATTGAAGAAAGGAATCTCTGCCACTACAGGAAAAAACAACATGATGTAAAAAACACTAAACAGTGCATCCAATTTTAATCTGATTGTAGTTTCATCAGAGTAGGAGACTGTTTGAGGGAGAGAATGATAACATCATTATTACCGAAAAATGTACATGTAGAGAAGCTCACAAGTACATTAGAGAAACAAAGTCATCAACACATATTGTAGAAGGTTTAAGATCACTTTTGCACTTGAAGACTTTGGTTCCAAATCAATTATGAAGTCACCTTAGGAGGGCCTTTTATACATTAGTTGAAGCTAATATGAGAGTCACATACACTTTTTCTGGAGATCACCATTCAAGAATGCTCTCTTTACATCCAATTGATACGTGAGCCACTTCCTTTTATTACACATGTCAAAATATTGATGTTCATAGTATGTTTTGCACACAAACACTTCAGAAAGTCACATCCAATCGGATAAGGATCAATAAAAGATTCAAAAGTATAATTATGGATCAGGGGAGGACCGAGGTACATGCTTAGATCTTCAAAGGATTTGAAAGAACATGAGAAAGGCTTAGCTAAGATAGAGGATGGAATGATGCTTAATAGTGGATGAAGCAAACTTAGATGAATCATATTGAGAAGAAGGGTTCAAGCCTTTAGAATGGATGCAAACTTTGGCCAATGTAAATAAATGTTTTAAAGAGAAAACATTTATACTTTTATATGATGAATCATGAGCTCAAAAATTAGATCATAATAGAGGTGGCAACATGCAAGTAACAAGTTGGGATTTTAAACCGTAACTTTGGATTATGTTGTGTAGTGATTAAATTTGCACAAGTTTTTCCACATAGTTAAGAGCCTCAAGACAAATCATGCTCTATATGCCAGAATGAAATCCAAAACACTTGGGAATACATAATGCTTGATGGTCATATATGAATAAACACTTGGCCTCTAGGTCTTGATTTTTTGCAAATTTGAACTTTGTAATTGCTACACATAGCTCATTTCAAAACGTATAAGTGACACATAATTCAAGACATTCAAGACCTTTTGTGAAGCTTGGTTGAGGTTAGAGAATTTCTGTCAAAGCAAAAATTCTGCTAGTAAAACACATCTAAGAAGTCAATTGGCCAACACAAGGATGAAAGTTGGTGAGTCAGTTCAATCGCACATTTGGAAGTTGAGAGACTTACGTATTCAGTTTTCAGTTCAGTCCAGGTTTATGCACATTCAGCTCAAGATTCAATGGAGATCAGTTAAGAGATATATTTTCAGACATTCGAAGTTTTGCAGACATACATACATACATACATACATACATACATACATACATACATACATACATACATACATACATACATACATACATACATACATACATACATACATACATACATACATACATACATACATACATACATACATACATACATACATACATACATACATACATACATACATACATACATACATACATACATACATACATACATACATACATACATACATACATACATACATACATACATACATACATACATACATACATACATACATACATACATACATACATACATACATACATACATACATACATACATACATACATACATACATACATACATACATACATACATACATACATACATACATACATACATACATACATACATACATACATACATACATACATACATACATACATACATACATATACATATATATATATATATATATATATATATATATATATATATATATATATATATATATATATATATATAGTACGGTAAAGGTTTTTGACGCCACCTAATTTCTCTCTCTCTCTCTCTCTCTTTATATATATATATATATATATATATATATATATATATATATATATATATATATATATATATATATATATATATATATATATATATATATATTAAAAAATAAATTAGGTGGTGTCTGATAACGTCAGAAACCTCTTACCGTACTCGTGAGATGTCGGCTAAACGTCAGAAGTCAGATTCGTCCGGTAAACAAGTATGCGTGCGCACATACACACATACACACACACAGATATACTTCTCTTATGCTTCTCTTTCAATCGGTTCGTGCTGGATTGTATACTATGTTCCATACAAGGACCTGGACAGACCCCAGTCAGGAATTGGGATTCAAATATGCTTTTCACAGATACCATCTTCTTCAAATGGATGGCTTTGTAATCAGGCGCCACTATATGGATACACGCTTATCATATCAGGTACAATCTGCGAATGGTTAGTTCTATACATCCTCACACCAGCTTAAGAATGAGATTAGTAAATATAGTGGGATTCCAATTCAAGATGGGAATGTCAGGTGCTGAGGTATGACACAGAACCAGAGATAGAGCTGCAATACATATGCCAGTGCACAGCATATTATGAGATATGGAGACATTTTTATTACTTGTTTTGAACAGCTTCGGGCCATTTTTAATAGTTACGGGATACTATTATCAAAGATGCTTCATTGCTTAGGTTCATTCTTGCTTGAGTTCAGGAGACATAAAGATGGCTTGCTGAGAAGAACAGAAACACACACTTCGAGGCAGGTTACAGACTATTTCAGGCCAGTTACAACTACTAGCTACTAAATCTTGGATCCCACTCCCTTTAGAGGTACACTGATCTGACCATGCTACAGACCTAGGAATGATTACCTAAATTGATACATAGATGAATCATGATAGCTAGTATGTATGTAATGTATGAATGTATGTATGTATATCTCTCTCTCTCTCTCTCCCTCTCTCTCTCTCTCTATCTATCTCTCTATATATATGTATATATATATATATATACATATATATATATATATATATATATACATATATATATATATATGTATATATATATATATATATATATATATATATATATATATATATATATATGTATATATATATATATATATATATATGTATATATATATATGTGTGTGTGTGTATATATATATATATATATATATATATATATATATATATATATATATATAATTTTTACATGTATAAAAAAACCTTAGCGTACCTTACGAACTTTAGCTCGAGGATAAGATTCGGTTCACGTACCTTACTTGTACCGAACCTTACGAACCTAACCACCTTGATACATACATACATGTCTTATTTTTCATGTTTTATTTTGGTTTTGTGTAGTCTCTTGCTTTTGTTAGTTGTTGTTTCTATTATGTATGTGTGTGTGTTCTCTATCTTAAGTTCGTAAGTTTGGATAATCGTGGACTTATGAAGGTATATATATATATATATATATATATATATATATATATATATATATATATATATATATATATATATATATATATATATATATATATATATATATATATATATATATAAGTGTGGTTAGCAACGGGATGGCAACGTCGTAGGCAACGCGTTAGCAATGTGAAGAAGTTGCGTATAATTTATTTTTTTAAATCAATTTTTTTTTATAATTTTTTTAGATTTTCAATACCCTTATTGTATAAATTCTCTTATAAATGCTTTAATATATGCAAAAAACACATATAAGCATTATATATCAACGTTTGAACATTTCATATATAGATCATTTGATATGGGCACCTGACCTTCATTTGAACTTAGAAATTTGATCACAATGTGAATGCACATTAACTTTTAAGTCAAGCACTACTATATACATCACATTTCAGACTTCATAGGAATACTAAATAAATTCACGAATCATCGTTAAAACTTAAATACTCAAATGACACGAATCGAGATGGAACTTGGAAGTGAGCAATGAGCACATGCCACAAAATACAATAATCAGTTATAATGCAAAATCTAGGTACATGAGTCATCTCAAAGAGTCAAAACAAAAGTCAAGAGTCAAGACAATCATACTATCATCTAAATGTCATAAATACATATCCAATGTCCATAATCAGTGATGATTGATCAATGACTCATGTGACATGTCCAAATAAATATACAAATATAAATCAGTCCAAGAGTCAATCATCAGAATCTGACTCAGTATATGATGAAAACTCATCCTCATCCTCATCCTCTCTACCATGTGGAGCAGAACTAGTAGAGGCCCCTGCAAATGCTACGGCTCGTGATCGAGTACGTCTCTGGGAGCGAGTATGAGGCTGTGGCTCGGTCAACTCGTGATATAACATGCTGGAAAGGTCAAACTCCTTTGAAGGTATAGTAGGCATCTCATTGACCTTCTCTATGTCAATGTGGTCAATGTTGACCTGTCGCGCATCTGCTGTATGACCTCCGCTCTCCAAAAGATGCAAGTTGCAGTGGCAATATTCTAGCTGCTCCAACTGTGGAGCAGATAAGCGATTCCTCTTCTTTGTGTGGAAGAGGGCCCAAGTGCTCCAATTTCTTTCACATGGACTAGTGCTACAGTCCTGTGAAAGAACGCGGATGGCAAGTGATCTTTACATGTTCCATAAAAAGTATGCATTATTTGCTTGAATTATGAGTTCAAAATTATGAATTAAAATTTAAATGAAACTTAGAAGTTTGTACTTACTACTTACCAACTCAGGTGATGATGGGCCATATTTCTCCCACCAAGACACATGTGACAACTGACTAGATCGGAGCATGGCGATATCTTTTCCAAAACTACCCCCATAGTTTCGGAATAGTAGGAGATGATCCTCAAGTGTCAAGCGCATGTCAACATCATCAGGATATAGTCTACCTATGCATGAAGTCCATGCACTGTCAAGCTCATGATCCAACATCTGCCTCTCAGATCTCCATAAGGGGTGTACAATGTGAGCCATGCCATGAATCGGTCGATGGAACCAACTCCATCGATCCCTCCATATAGATCTAATCTCATCAAGCCTATTTATCCAAGAGTCAAGAATCAAGAATCAATGTGAATGCATGTGACATGTCATTGGTAATATAAATAAGAATAATAAAATTTGAATGTAACATTATCAAAATGCATATATGGCATACCTGTTTGAAGAAATAGAAGTGCATCGAGCAAGGGACTCCCCAACGCGGTCCATATACTCGTAGGCGACGCCTATAGTACTCCCCTCCATGTCAACAATGCGTAGCATGGAGTATAGAGGCTGCATCGCTCCCACCAAAGCCTCTACCTCTCTCCAAAATCTGTCATTCAAACATGTAATGCATACTGACTCTTCTTTCCTTCATGTATGGCGATGGCCACTCCATGCAAGCCACCCTTGAGAAAAAGCATAAGTGATTGCCTCACTCGAAGCAATCTCTCCATCACAATGCACATATAAGCAAAGCTGGTCTTTGCAGGCCTAAGAAGCTCCAAATCCCGGTATGATCTGAAAATGGAAAGCAACTTTGGCCTCTTCGTGAACAGGGTGACCACTCTCTGACATGTGGAAAAAATCTCATGTATCCAAGGGACCTTCCCAACATCCTCAATGAATAAGTCTATGCTATGAGCTTCACATGGAGTCCATACAATGGATGGGAACTCCTTCTCTAACATCCGCCCCATGGAAACACAATTACTTGCGTTGTCCGTTATGACTTGGACAACATTCTCCACTCCAATCTCCAAGTCTTCCTGTCTGATATGTCCAAAAATGTACTCCCCTGTGATGGATAGGCCTGGAGTAGATGCATCAATGGCACGTAGGAACATGGTACCTTTGCAACAATGAATAAGTATATTATATACATTCCTTTTCCTAATGTTTGTCCATCCATCACACATATTTCTTCTAGGTCTCTGCCATAGGCTCCAATTGCTTTTGCACAATTTCTTTTGTTCTTCTCAGCTCACTTCCTCTTAGCTCTTCATAAGAAGGCCCTTCCCACTCAACCCCAAGCCTACTCACCATTTTCATGGCCTCTTTCCATGCGGGAGTGCGCACCACATTAAAACTTAAACCACATTTAATGAAGAACCTCATAATACCTTGGGTGGCCTCCTGCTTCCCTTGCTTTTGCAAACTAGCCCATATGGATGATGCATGTAGGCTTCCACGACCTTTAGGAATGCTCTGAGTCTCCCGTGGTCTCTTTTGCTCATGCTCTGATGCATGTGCTAACTCCTTTGTCTCCAAGTCCTCAACAAGAGGGGCTGAAGGAAACTCCCCTTGAGATGCTTGGGATGAATGTCCTTGATGACTAGAGCTCTGTGCACTACTATGTGTTTGTGTTGATGCTCTAACCTCTCTTCTCATTTCCTGTGCTGCAACCCATTCCAAAAGCTCTTCTTTCATCTTCTCTGGCATTGGTTTAGAGCAAGGACCAACACCTATACCTCCAAAACGTGCTTAATGTGCTTTTATTCTATTCGCCCCTCCTGTCCCTTTGTACCCACACAAATTATAGGTCCATCTCTCACTACCTCCTGTTCCAAACTTTCCTTGGCTCGAGACATATTGCCAACAGTCTTGTTTAGCTCTAGGCATGTGGTTGACTACTCTCCCTATAATCGGAAGGTGACATGTCACAAGTCTCTCTCTCTCTCTCTCTCTCTCTCTCTCTCTCTCCCCCCCCCGCTGAGTGCTCCACTGCTCTGAGTGCTTAGTGCTCTCTGCTCTGGGCTGTATGATGTGTATGTGTACGTATGTGTGTATGTTTCTGTATATGTGTATGTCTGTATGCATGGATGTCTCTATGTTTGGGTGCACGTATGCATGTTTGTATGTCTAGTTGCATGCATGTATCATGTATGTATGTATGGTGTGTGTGTGTGTGTATATATATATATATATATATATATATATATATATATATATATATATATATATATATATATATATATATATATATATATATATATATATATATATATATATATATATACACACACACACACACACACACACACACACACACACACACACACACACACACACACACACACACACACACGCACACGCACACACGCACACGCACATGCACACACACATATTATATATATATATATATATATATATATATATATATATATATATATATATATATATATATATACATACATACATACATACATACATACATACATACATACATACATACATACATACATACATACATACATACATACATACATACATACATACATACATACATACATACATACATACATACATACATACATACATACATACATACATACATACATACATACACACACACACATTCATACATGCATCCATGCATGCATACATACATACATACACATGTTCGAAACCACTTTGATCCTCACATAGGCATTATTTTTACCTAATAAGTCTCCTTGCATCAAAGTTCAAAGTAGCATGGCTTTGGTTTTGTACTCGAATCTTCCCATTCATTAGAGGTGATGTCCTCTTTATGTATGTTTGCCATAAGATTCTCTTAGCTTGCTTGGCCTTCATAGCGATTAGCACATTGTTCCATCGCAATGCGTTACGATGCGATTGCAATGTTTGCAATGCAATGTCGAAGCATTACGACGTTCACAATGCATTGGAAAAAACACAATTGTTTTTGCCTCAAATTGGGCCGTCTCGCCGAAATGGGCTCGTGGAGGAAACTCAAGAAAAATTCATAAGAGCTTTTGTTTGCATAATCAATTGTGTGCAAGGAGGAGAAAGAGGTAAAAGCAACATTTTGTTGTCTTCAAGGCTAGTCCCGACCTCAAGAGTGATCCATACCTTCGGGCCTCCCTTCTTGTTAGTTGGAAACCTGCTTGTGCTCTTTTTCCCTCCTATCACCACGCCAAAAGCAAAGGAAGCTTGTTGGCAATATGTCACATGCTAGTAAGTTGGGCTCGAGAGGAAGTGAGAGATGGACTTGCAAGCTATGTTACTATGGTGGGGCCGATAGAATTAAGGCTCATCTCACAAAGTTTAGTGGCATAGGGGTTGCACCTTGTAAAGATCCAATGCTTTGAGCCATCAAATAAGAGCTATTGGAACGGATAGCTCAAAAATCTCAAGGTAGAGGGAATGCACCTTCGCAATCTCAAGCTAGATCATGTCCAAGTAGTTTACATGGCTCATGTGATCCCCAAACTCAAGCATCTCAAGCTTATGAGCCCATAGGCATTAATATAGAGCATGTATTAGCAAGGAAAAGTACAAGAGTAGAGCATGATTATCAAGAGCATCAACATGGCTTTCTTGGATATGCCCCCATACATGTTAGCTTGCAAAAACAACGTAAACAAGAAGCCACATATGCCATCATGAAGACTTTCATACAATGTGGGTTGTCTTTCAATGTCGCATGGACACCAACATGCAGAAATGCCATTGAAAAAGTATCTTTGTTAGGGTATCGGTACTATCGGTGGCAAGGACCTACCTATGAAGAATTGAGGACAACGTAGCTCAAAAGAGTAAAGGAAGCATTAGAGAGAGAGCTTGAGCCCATGAAGGAGGCATGGCAAAATATGGATGCACAATCATGTGTGACAGATGGATGGACATGAGAAAGAGGAATGTGTACAATATTTTGGTGCATTGTTGCAAAGAGAGCATGTGCTTTTGAGCCGTAGATGCATCGTTTGCTAGTACTACAGTCACATGTGAGTTTACACTTTATAGTCTATTCTAATTTCTTGTTATGGCCCATATGGCAAAGATAATAGATAACTCAAGAGTCATGGAGAATTCAAGTGGGGAGTCGGTACTACACTAGTGGAGGTAGTAGCCCATGGTGCGAACCAAATTTCCACTTGCACAATGTATTCAGCATCATGTGTCTCTTCTTCATGTTCTTCACTCTGCACTTTGTTGTCCATCTCCGATTTTGTAAAAGGATTTGAAGCCATGCTTTGAGTCTTGGGAAACATCCTTGCTTTATGTTGCATTGTTCGCTAGTTTTTTGAATTCCTTTCCTCCCGCTGTGGAAGCCTTTGGCATTGCTACAAATTCCTCGCTCAATAGTAGGCCTCTTTAAACAACACTATACTCACAACACGATATAGCGTGACAAAGTTGTATGCAAATCACATTTCATTATATTTGAGCAAAGCAAGAATAGATCTCTTGACGAACTCATTCCTCAAAAGTGTGAATGAGAGTTGGTGAAGCTTCGTAATGCATTTGTGTCATTGATTGAAGTCAAAATCAAATCCAAAGTGCCAAAGGCTTTGAGAATATTATTTAGGCAATGAGCCATGCAAAAACAAACATTAAACTAAGGATACAAGTTTTCAATGATTTGGGCTCCTCCTTGGTTTGAGGTCTCCTCATCAGTTACTATGGCCACAACATTTGCTTGACCCATTATTTCTATGGCACCTTCCCACTCAGAAGCAAGCATATCGATTGATTTTCTTGTGTTAGATGCATCATTGGATGATATGATGTGGATGTCACTTCGGTAGTACGTGACAATTCCATGGATGGATTGCCATTTTGTGTTAGTCCATCCATCCGTGAGAAAGGACAATCCATCTCTTTCTCATGATTTTCGAATGTTCTCACATGCGACTTCCACAAGTTTCTTCTCCTTCTCTAGTAGAGTCATGCGCAAACTCTCTAAAGAAGGAGAACATATTGTGGTCCATATTTCTCTATCTTTTTCATAATTTCCTTGAAGTATGGTGATCTGCTAACAAAAGGAGAATTTACATTATACAAATTGCAAATAACTAGAGAAATTGAGAATTCAATCAGGCCCTATGAGTCATGACTACTTACTGGGCTGCTTTGAAAGGTATGTCATTGTGACCCCATGTCAACCTCTTCCTTCAATCTGGGGTTCCATTTATCATCAAGGGTTTGTTCATGATTTGGTGTGGAGCTTGCAGAGGGCACATCTTTTGGTGTGAAAGTGTCGAGTAGATATTGCTGCTGAAGATGCCTCCTTGGAAATACAAGTAGAAGTTTTCACAAATGATGCGGGATTGACGGGTGCTTGTGAAGCAGGATGCATATGCACATGGCCATCACCCACCACAAGTTTGTTGAGAAGCTTTTGCTTCTTCTCCGATGTGATGGCATTACAAAGCATGATCTTGAACCACATCCTTCTCGGCGAACATGGGAGACTCCACCCTTTTCCTACCATGACTATTTCGCTACGGCCTTCCTTCTCTTATATGTGCTTGATGAAGAGGCCACTATGGTTGCTGTTAAAGATAAGAGGAGAGGAAAGGTTAGAACTAATGGGGGTAAGGTCTTGAGCCTTGAGGAGAGGACTTGAAAAAAGAACTGCAAAAATCACTCTTCAAGAGAAGGCTAAGAGGCGGGAGACTCAAGAGGCCTGCTGAATACGCAAGGCTTAAGGTAGCTCAAGCCTCCATACACATGAGATGCAAGGGGTTGAAGGTAAGCTCTTAGGTTGTGTGTTTTGAGGGGCAGCAAAAGGTTCCTTTTATGCTTGCTTAGGGCCCTCTCAAGAAAGTTCTAGAAGTGGAATAAGTGGCACTAAAAGTCTCAAAAGTGTGGTGAAAAAATTTGAACTATTTTCGGTCAAAAAAAATTGTCCCACCCAAAAAGATGCCCCCATAAAACATCGTCACACAAATCTGTCTGAAGAATGTCTCTTTGTATCAAACTTGGAGATGGGATGGCTTGAGTCTTGGTTGGACATCCCATTTATTTGATGTTGGAGGATGGCGTCCCATCGTTCCTAGGCCTCGGGGACATGTCCTCATGTGACTATATTATTCTCTCCAACAGATGGGGTTCCATCGTTCATAACACATGGGGTTCCATTGTTCACAAAAGGCATGTCAAACATATAAGAACATAGATAACATGTAACTCTTGAGTTAAAAAGAAACATGAAAAACTGAAAGTAATATCAGCCATCATTGCAGGGTTTATGTGGTCATGAAACTTGAAAGGAGGCATTAAAACCAATCAGTGGTTAAAAAGAGAAAGCACACAATGCCGATGCATGTCTCTCGCTCTCTCACACAGCTACACACACACACACACACACACACACACACACACACACACACACACACACAAACACAGAGCCGGCATACACAGTGAGCAGATCCATGTGTACATAATCAGCGCACACGTGTTCATGCATAGCCGGCACATGTGGGCATGCGCAGTGTCAATTATGCCAAAAAAAAAAATGAAGGAGTCACACCACAGGATTCATACTGTTCTTGAATGACTATCCAGTTGAAAAAACTTTGACAAATGAAAAACATTCACTTCATTACTTATGAAAAGAGCTCTAAATGTTTGATAGACAGGCACACACATTGAGTACAATGTATTTAAATAATAATTTGTAAACACACAATCTTCATCTCATCATTCCAAATTTACAAAGCACCGAAGCTCATTGTAACAAATCTTCAATATGGACACAAAAGCTTTTATGATCTTTCACATTGTTTTACTTCTCTGTATTCGCTTGTTGAATCTGCAAAATGTATCATGTTATGCTTTTGGATCCAAATTTCTTAAAATTTGATGGTGATATAGTGTTCTTTTTTTTGCATCTGTATTATGTTCATTACATATATTATAAAGTTTTTACACATGTATATAGTTTTATCATACATATGTAGTCCCAATTATTATACTTCCATGTTTGTGTGTGGTGGAAGTATGTGTTATATGGAGTACCCCTGAGGAGAGAGGTGTGAATCACCTCTTAGCTCTGGTTAGATGGGCTCACACATGAGTGCACCCATGTGTGGAACCATGTGGAGGCTCACTTGACCATGGAAAGAGAGACTTAATGTGGATGGTATGTGGCTGGGGGAATATATGTATTCATAGATCTCCGTGTTGCATACCATGATTATAGCTAACAATCGTTTGGTCTTCATCTTGGGAATTGAGCTAGAGAACCTCTAAAAACAAGGAGGATCACATGGAACTAATGGTATCGGAGTAGGATACACGGACGGTGCACACAACAACGATCGACAGTGAGAAGAACACCCACAAATGGAGAAGAGCCACACACGATCGGCGACCCATGCAAGGAGCATGACTCCTTTTTCCCTCCCCTACTTCTCTTGGGTAGGAGAAGTATGAGGCTATTGCCCATTTTATGGATCAGAAAATCTAGTTAAGAGCTGATATGTGGGATATAAACTCCCATTCTCAATCGACGGCTTTGCTTAGAGACATATCTTCGATCCATTTCAAGAGTAAGTTGGTTCAATTTTGAACTTTTTCTTTCATTCGAGGGAAGAAAAAGCTAGAGATTGAAGCAAGTATTGAGGAAATCATGGGTTTGTATATGTATTATGGGTTTGTATATGTATTATGGGCTGTGGACATGGAATTAGTGTCATTGGAGTAGGTGAAATATCTTTCAAGCATCCATTTTCAAGCTCTCAAAGTAGTCCTTGTATGAAGAAATTGCTTTTCACCATCCTACCTTGACATACCCATCTTCTCCGATCCATAGCTTCATGCTCCATGTTCTGATTGAAGTGATTTTTATCATGTTACGAAGCTTTGCTTAGCATCAAACAATGCTTGATCTCGAGAAGTTTTGCTCGACCAAAATCCCTATGCAATGCTTCAGCAGATACTAGGCGACCACTCCCGGGCCTAGTTTCTGATCATTTGGCATCGGAATCGACTTTCGTCACTTAGTGTGGCATCGTAGCTTTTATTTGGTATTGGATCACTCATTTTTGACTTGTGACGATTGACGAGGATCAATAGTGCTTCAATGTTGCTTAATTTTCATATTTTGGGCTATTGCCACACGCTTTTGGCAGCATTTTTGTTGGCATTTTGTGTTGAGACCCCTCTCGGGGCAACCGGACATTTTGAATTTTCGTTTGGGCATGGCAAGGATAATAAATCAGAGTCTTGATGCTTCCAAGATCGTTTCAAATTCGCTTGGGAAGGCTTAAATTGTATCAAGGAAGTGCCAATGCTATTTTTTCTCTCTTTCTTGCTTATAAAGTTTACTTCCATTGCTTTTAAACACTCTAGTTAGTTAACCGAGGGAGTAAAACATGGATCCTAAGGGTAAGCATCCTTTATAGCATACTTCTCCACCTAGAGAGAAACAACTAGAGGATTCAGACCATAAGATGGACGGAGTAGAACAAGAGAAAGAAGTAGAGCAAAAAGAGCAACAAGAAGAAGAATACTCTTATCTAGAGCTTTATGATGAGTTTCTCACACACAAGCAATTCATAGAGCTCAAGGAACAAACTCTTAAGTTTGAGAGAGATATTGATAGCATGACATCTCTGATTGAACAACTTAAGTCTCAGATGATCTCACTAGAGACCCATCTTACCTCTTTCCTAGCTAGGAAGGAAAGAGAGATGCCTACTCTTCCTGTAGTTAAGATGGCTAAGAAGGATGTTCTTTTTCTTAGCAAGCATAAAGGAGAGAGTTCTAGAGAAACTCCCCTCCTGAAAGACTTCAAGCCACCAACCTTTATAGAGGATGACCGTGAGAGAAATAAGGATGCGATCTACACTTTCTTGCAAAAGTGGAACGACGTGCATCACCTGAACGGCACCCCATTCGAGTATCGTGTGCTAGAATCGAGTCTCTCGTTTGGGTCGCGTGCTTATAAGGGGTGGATGAGTCTCAAGGAGGCGAATTCCATCCCGAGAGACTCGGCTCAATTTGAAACTCTTCTCTTAAAAGATTTTCTTCCTGGGAATGAGGAAGAGAGGAACTGGGACAATTGGGATCACTCACAAAATGAGAGGGTTTGCTAGGGGCTTAGACAAAGCCATCAAGAGAGAGGTAAGAAGGAATGCACTTAAGACTTTTGAGGAGGCGATCAAGTACGTTCAGATTTACGAGGACCATAACCGTCCTCAATATACTCCTATGGAGACAGATCAGCCCCTCGAACCTCTTAGTACGACCAAGTTCAAGAAGAAAGTGTCAATGGGGAAAAACAAAATCTTTATCAAGAAACAAAGATCACAAGGACCTAGGCTACCTATTGGGCAGTACGAGAGGGCCAAAAGAGATAACTTGTGTTTTAGGAGCCTGTCTCCTAGCCATGCACAATGGAGCTGTCCACTCAGGAATGGAGAAGAAAAGAAGAAAGGACCATAGAGTAGTACGGCCCTTGATAAGGGCAAAAAGGTGGTCCATCTGGTGCAAGGGAGTGGAAATGATGCACGAGGACATTGAGCACACACGTTGTTTGACACAGTCATTGTGATCATCAAAGTTTGGACCATATGAGCTAGTTAAACTTCATGGTAGTGTATACGGGACCAAGGTGCGAGTCATGATAGATGACTCTGCCACTCATAACTTCATAAACTATGCTCTGGTCAAGAAACTAAAGATTCCCTAGCAGCCAAGTGCACACAAATGCATAGTATCTATGATGCAAGGGGAAGACAAGAGGATATGTGATACTATGGTATCCAATTTGGAAGTCAAGATACATGATTGCACTTACCTTGTTTAAGGAAGAGAGTGGCAATTAAATGTAGTTATCAAAACAACACTCTTGAGTTTGAAAGAAATGGAAGTAAATTTTGTATATAGGGAGAGAGAGATGTACCTAGTGCATCTCTCATCTCATCTTTAGAGTTGGATAGTCTTTGTCATTTTAAGCATGTACATGAGATCTTTTTGTTGTATAGTCAGGACTTTAAGCATTGTACATACACTTCATCTGATGTATATTTTCATGCTAGAAATGCAAATATGGACATGACTTTTTACTATTCTTTCTTGCAAGAGTGTGTTGTTAAAGGGGCTTACCTAGAGGGCTACCACCTGAAGAGAGGGGACATTGACCATGCTATTGAGGTAGTTACTAACACTAACCTATCTGTAAGCCATCTTATAGGCTTAGTGCTTCTCAATATGAGGAGATAGAGAGGCAATTATAGGATTATTTAGATAAAGGCTTCATTAGACCTAGTAACTCACCTTTGGCATCGCTAATGCTCCTAGTTAAGAAGAAGGATGGCTCTATGAGATTGTGCATAAATTACATGGCACTAAACAAGGTAACTATCAAGCATAGGTTTCCAATGCCTTGGTTGGCCGATTTGATCAGTTACATGAAGCTAGGTATTTTACCAAGCTTGACCTTAGATGAGGGTATCATCAGATTATGATTAGGGCAGAGAATGTCCCTAAAACTGCCTTCAGGACTAGATATGGACATTACGAGTTCTTGGTGATGCCTTTTGATCTCACCAATGCTCCTTCCACTTTCATGAAGCTCATGAATAGTGTGTTACGACCTTATCTAGGGAAGCTTGTAGTAGAGTTTCTAGATGATATTTTGATCTGTAGTAGATTATAACAGGAACACTTGAGAAAAGTATTGCAAGTGTTGAGGGAAAATTCACCCTTTGCTAAGGAGTCAAAGTGTGAATTTTTCAAAACAGAGGTTAGATACCTTGGGCATATAGTCTCCCAGAACGGAATCTAGATGGATCCTAAAAGAGTACCAGCTATTATGGAATCTCCGCTTTTGCACATAGCAGATCCCAATAAATCCTTTGCAGTAGAGATGAACGCGAGTGATTTTGCTATAGGAGTGGTTTTAGTTCACGATGGTCGAGTTTTGGAGAGTAAGAAACTAAAACTTGCTTAGAAGAATTACTCCGCCTATGAGAAGGAGTTGTATTCAATTGCCCATGCTTTGAAGAAGTGGCATCATTATCTATATGGTGCCAAGGTCACGATAGTGTTTGATCAAGAGAGCATTAAGTGACTCTCTAACCAAAGAGACCTTAAAGGTCGTAAGGTCCGATGGGTAGAGACCCTTCAAGAGTTTGATTATGAGCTTAGGTATAGAAAGGGAAAATTTAATGTAGTGGTTGATTCACTTACTCACATGCTTATGCTCAACGGACTTAGTCTAACCTAGATCACTAGTGAGCTACTTGAGTCCATTAGAGGGAAATGTAGACTTGATCGTGCATATTCCGAGATTCAGGAAGCCATAGAGAAAGGGGATTGTGATACATGGGTTTCCAATGAGGACGGAGTATCGATGGGTACTCAAGAAGGATTCAAGTGGAAGAACTATAGTATCCATGATGGATATCTGCTATATAAGGGTAAGGTGTGTGTCCCTAGAGAACCTGAGATGAGATGCACATTTTGTATGAGTGTTATGACACCTAGTGAGGGACACCCAAGAGTTAACAAGACTTATGATCTTGTTAAGAGGCAGTTTTATTGGCATGGACTTCATAAGGATGTCCTAGAGTATGTGCTTAAGTGCACTAAATGCTAGGTCAGTAAAGCTGAAAGATTGAGGATTGGAGGACTACTCCACCCATTGGATATTCGAAATGGGAAGTGGGAGAGTATCTCCATGGATTTCATAGTAGGATTACCTAAGACACAGAGAGGGCACGACTCTGTCTAGGTAATTGTGGATAGGTTAACCAAAATGGCTTGGTTTATTTTGACACATACTACAGTGAAGGCACATGACTTGGCTAGATTATTTGTAGAGAACTTATACAGACTATATGGTCTTCCTAATGTGGATGGTATGTGGCTGGGAGGATATACGTATTCGGAGATCTCCGTGTTGCACATCGTGATTATAGCCGGCGACCGTTGGATCTTCATCTTGGGAATTGAGCCAGAGAACCTCCAAAAACAAGGAGGATCACAGGGAACTAACAGTATGGCTGTTGTTCCAAAAACTATGTGCACACATATGTCTGCATGCACACATACATTTGCATGTATTCCAGAGTTCAGAGCTTGAATTCAGGAGCTGATGCAGATTCTGCACTATATTGTATGTGCTTCCAGATACTATCCACGAGGATGATTCTTTGTACTGCATTAATGTGAGCATAGCAGCTTTTGTTCTGGCAATTATTGTGCTATGTTGTTTTGTGTGTGAGATATCCTGTTTTCTGTCAATTACCGCCATTTGGAAATGTGCATGTGTTGTTTGGGAGACTGAATACATGTTTAAAACTGATGTGGTAGAAACATTTGTTACTCCAAAAAGTAAAAAAAGAAAAAAAAATGAAGTTCGAGCATTGCGATCTACTCCTCTGGAAGCTTGAGTTAATTGAAAGTGTAGATGAAGACAAGCTTAGCACCCGTGGGACCCCCAGTACCCACAAAGGAGGGGTTAGACATGTTTGGACTGCCGAAGGTGGCACGAAGAACATGGCTTGGACTGTCCGAAGGTATCACGAGTTTTCAGCTGGCCTAGGGCCCATAGATGTCCTCTACCCCTCGGGTTCGACCCAGTCCCTGAAGCAAAGGGCCTGACCAACTGATCCACTACTCGCAGACTCTCCACAAAGGTTTTGTTTGCAAGGGGCTCATACCAAATAATTAGTTGTTTTTATTGCTGCTCCTTGGCTTCCTCATTGGCCTCATCTTTTTCTTCATCCTCAAATATACTGATTGGTATCAATGTAGTGTTGCCGATTGGTTTATGGTTGTTGCAAACAGCAGTGATCTTTATCAATTTGCTATGTATTGAAAGGTTCTCATGTGATGGTTTGAGATCTTCTTGAGATAGAGAGATTTAGATAACATCATATATTTGGTTTGGTCGTAAGCATTTTCAAAGACAACTGTTGTTTGCATGACCTTGTGTCTATGTTCTGATCATTATTCACAATATATGGCAGCTTTGTTAAAAGAAAGAAAAGTACTAAAAGTGTGCTGAATTTTCAATTTTCTGGGTTTCAAAAATGTTATCAAGTTCTCAGCTGCAGTACAATGGGTTATGATAAATTAGTGAGCAGGATTTATGCGATCATGTCTTGGGTGGTTAGTTTCAGTGACCCATTACAGCTTACTACCACTATATCTCCTGCGAAGTTTTTCTTCCTCTTGTTATGTATGTTGTTTGTACTCATTTATCACTGCACTGAGGTCTTTTGGGTAAAACTGAAAAGTAGATGTATTCCAGGATTTATTTCTTTTTATTTATTTTTTCACAGGGAAGAAGCAGATGAGCTATGTCGTACTCTTGAAAGCAATGAAGGCAAGGATCGGACTGCATCTGAGATGGCAGATGTTCTTTACCATTCTATGGTGCTGCTTGCAGTACAGGATGTGAAGCTGGAGGATGTTCTTGAAATCTTGAGAAAACGGTTCACTCAATCAGGTATTGAAGAAAAGAGCAGCAGGAAATAGTCCGTCATTTTATTCTTTCTTGAATTCCATTAGAGAGGATTGTTAGGAAACTGGAAAATGGAGGTCAACTGGAGAGGCTTCCAGTTCCTTGTAGGAGGAACTATTGTCTTTCGCATTTCATGTTGAGAAAATAATGGTGTTCAAGTTTGATGAACTAAAATCCACTATAAATTAAGATCATGCACAAGATTAAATTTTTACAGCTGTAGCAGTGGGTGTTAGTTTTAGTGCACACTCATCATTAAAGAGCTTTGAGAGGGGTTATATACCTAATAGTGTGACCTCTCCCTAAACTTGAGCAGCAGTTTAATACAAATAAGGATTAATCCAGTTTAGAGACATGGTATGTTTTTCAAGGTGGGCATGATTTCAGTTAAGATGACGTTTGAGTTGATGAGTATTGGGTCATTTGCATGAAACAACGATCAATACAGGTTTACAGGTCGAGGCGGAATTTTGGGCATCTAAACTTCTTTTGTGTTTTCGGTGAAGTATCTCATGTTTTGAATGCTATAATGTTCATTAACGCTAGTGTTGTACAGGACACTATAGTGTCCTCAAAAGTTGACAACTTTTTCCAAACAATTGGCTGATTGAAAATGGAATTTACCACTTCGGTTTTGTAGAACAAGCCTTGAATTAATGTAGCAAAAATATCTTTAGGCCATATTGTAAAGGTTTGAACTTTGGAAAATGGAACTCAAATGTGTTCACACTTTCATGGACAAGAAATGACTCATGTGGCTGCATCTTTGTACTTTGCAATATCATCTTTTTTTAAATGCAAATTACGAAGCAAATGATCGTGATGATGTAATTGAGGAAGGCAATGATCAAGTTGCAATTCAAGAAGCAATTGATGAACATGTCATTCCCTTATATCATCCATTACCTCATGAAAATGATCTGACAATGTAATGCAATGATGATAATGGAAAAATTGATATTCTTATGTTATGCAATGATGATAATGATGATGGACAAAATGCCCATTCTAAGCTTCCTAAACCCCAAAGATATTCCATCCAAAGACATACAAAGATGGGGAAGATAAAAAATAATTAGATGTGCATTATCAAATGAGGTTAATATTGATATTCATGTCAAGAAGATATTTAGAAAAGGTATAAAATCTTGTTCTATGTGAAGCACTAATGCGGCAGATAATGAACATGCTTTTGTGGGAGGAAATATTATGGAAGATGAAGTGCTTGAGATGGTGGAGTTTTTTATTGTAATGACAATGATATGAATTATTTTAGATTTTCGATGCCAAAATGGAGGAATGGAAATGGTTTTGATGTTGCATCATATTGAACTTTCAATGCATTATCTACTTTTGTTGATGTTATACATGTTGAATTAGGTGAGTTTCACACTAGTTAATAGGGATATAAGTGTTTATTAAATTATTTTTACTTAATGGGTGTGATTATGCTTGAGATTAATCAACATGTAATTGAAACTAGACAGGAAGTATCGATCAAGTATGAGAGTATTTGTGGACGAAACATTATAGATAAACATTCATTCTTATATTTGTTGAGTGTTTCTATTTTCATGTCCATACAGTTCACCTTGAACAAAAAATGCTCTTAAATAGGTGATGTCTACAAAATGATGTGATTTCCAAACCACGGAAGTAAAACGGGGTTGATTTAGCTCCAATAGATATAAAGATATTTGTACGTAAGAGATAATTCTTAAATATTACTAATACAAGACACGGACGGGTGATTATAAATTTTCAAAATATTATCTTTGGAAGAGTGATTGAATCAAACATTCTAATTATATTACAATTGTCACAAGAATGCATATGTGGAGTAGAGGATAATTTCATTGAAGTGCAAGGTAATTTAGTATAATGCTAGCAGAGCACTAGATTGTGTCCTTTGACTAGACTCGAAAAGAGTATTGACATATATTTATGTATAAGATTATCCACGAAGGGGAAATAATACAAGAATATATAATTGAGAGACACAAGTATGAATAACTAGATTAGATAAGATACAAGAGATCCCATAACTTGTGATCGAATGTTCTAGAAAGACAAATTCTCCCTTGACAGAGGTTATAAGATACAAGAGATCCCACAACTTAGGATTGTAGATAACGAATGTGATATTAGTAATACAAGATCTCCCTTTAGGTAGATGAACTAGATACAAGATAGAACTCGTCAAGATCTCATATAGGAAATTACAAGATGACATGAGTACATGCTTAAGTACTAGATTAGACAAGACTAGATCAAAGAGCTAGACAAGAATAAGAACTAGAACTTGGGAAATATTTGAAGATAGTGATTAAATCTTGGGTGACTCGATCTGCCAAGATTGGTATTGGCTAGATTGAGGATCTATGTGGCTAAGCTGCCTTTATAAAGGTGCTTAAGAGTAGTTATCTTAGGTGGTGACATTTTGATGATATCACCAATGATGTGAGCTAATCACATCAAGGTCTTGTCTATAGCAAGATATAGACAACCGTTCTTAGGGTTCTAGCACATACAAACGTGATGACGATGTCAAAATTCAAATTCTTTACCAATCATGAAGTATGAAAACTCATATAGAATTAAGGGTTTAGGATGGTTTTCTTTATGTTCCTGATATATAAAGTATGTATCCAAAAATTCCATATAAGTTTAGCATAGATTTATGGAAGTTATGTAATTTAGAGATTGGTTGTAAGTGTTCATTTCGTGTCTATGACAAGCTTTATTACCAAGAATTATCATACAATACATATTAAAAAAATATCATAAATGATCTAAAGCAAGGAGGTCATTATATTTTCTTAGATAGATGGTTCATCTCAATCAAGCTATTATTCGATTAAATAAAGGTTTTGGGAGTACTTAAACTTATGTATTGATATAAATCTAAAAAAAAAATCAAGGGATATACAATATGTTGAAAAGCATATTAGAGATGCTTCATGGTTTATACATTATATGATGAATGGGAATATTGCATATAGTTGGATGGATAAAAAACCTATATGTGTTGCTTTTAATTGCTTTGGTATGAAAGAAGAATTTATCCTAAGGTTGGTTGGAAGTGAAGAAGATGTAACTCTTTTTGTCTTGAAGTTATTATTATGTACAATAAATGTTAAAAAAGATGATGTGTATTTTATAGCATGGTATTGAGTATGGAACTATTGATAAAAGTCATGCATACATTGTGAAAAGTGATGGTATGTTATATTTTGGAGTATGTTAGATGCCTTACTTATCAATGCATACATCATTTGGAAGCAATTACTTGGAAGAAAGAATATGAGTAGATTTTATGATGGATTTGCAAGCATAATTGAAAAATGTATTTTGTTGGGATCTATGTAGCTAGAGTGATTTTTTATGCAAAAGATCTTATGCATGGTTATGTGATACAAAAGATAGATGAGCATGGAAGTAAGTATTGTGTTGTATATGCACATAAGCACATTAAATATTTTTGATAAGAAAAAGTAGTGAAAGGATGTAACTTGCTAGGATTTTTTATAATTGTCTAAATTATGAGAAAGTTTCTACGCATAGATCTATGTTTTTATAAGTATTATCTTATAATGGAATATGATTCTTATGGGTCATTCTCAAAGAGTACAATAGCTGGTCATATAGCTAACCTATATTGATTTGGTTTACATGAAAGATGAAATTATATGAAATATAGGTTGAAAAGGCATGTCTTTTAACTTTACTCTCTTTGCTCAAGTATTTATTTTAAATGATTTTTATTGTTTTGAGTAGGTATAAACATTCATCAGAGATGAATAACTTTATATTTGAATTCTATAACATTCGATACAAGTGTATGGAATGGTAAACTTATATCTTTGCATATAATTAATAGCAAATAAGTTCATATATTCCATCTTCTCATGAATATAAGTTTCTCATTAGATACTCATTTGAATTTCGTTTAAGCTTATTTTGAAAGATATTAAGGTATGCTAGGATGATGCAAAGTTTTTTTTTAGAATAAAGGAAGTTCGGCCTTAGCCTACTCTCTGAGACTTGTATTAAATAAAAGGAAAAGAAAAGTACAAGTGAAGGATGATGGAAAGTTTCTCAATCAAATCCTTAATGACTTTATACTAGTTTGTGAAATGGTACGTCTTTCTCTTTGAAAAACTAGAGGAGATGAAATTGTATGCAATATAAGTTGAAATGACACATCTTGTAAATCCATTTTATTTGGTTAAGTGTTTGTTTTTAATATTTTTTTTTATTTCTTTGTCAGGTCTATTATAGATGTGCAATAATTCATATTTACCATATACTTAACAAGTGTCCCATTAAATCATTGTAGTCTATCACTCCAATTGAGGCTTGGTATGGTTGCAAGCCATCTGTAATCTATCACTCCAATTGAGGCTTGGTATGGTCGCAAGCCATTTGTGCAATAATTCATATTTACGATATACTTAACAAGTGTCCCACTAAATCATTGTAGTCTATCACTCCAATTGAGGCTTCGAATGACTTTTAGCTCATTGCAAAGCTCTTGAAATATGATGATGCAAAGTATCATGATCTAAGCTTCCAATGAATTGATATCGATTCATGGAATAGTGCACCTATCTATTTACTAAAACTAGAAGAGAGTTGAAATTATGTACAATATAAATTTGAATGGTATATCTCATATGTATGTTTTTTCTTTGTTCAAGTGCTCATTGGTAATGATTCTTAATGCTTTGGGTATGTATAAGGATCCCAAAAAGTATGCAAGAAATTCCAATGAAATTCAAAACCATTTGGTAATAGTTTATCAAATGGTGAAGCTATACATCTATTGGTAGCCAAGAAGTCAATGTACTCCATCTTATCATGACTATAAACTCCTCCTCACCAGCTCATTTTAAATGACTTTTAGTTCATTAAAAAGAATTAACGTGCACTAGAATGGTGTGAAGCTTTGATGGTCAAATTTCTAATGACTTGATAACAATTCATGAAATGGTATACCTATTTCTCAACAAAAACTAGAGGAAAATATTGAGATTGTTTGCAATATAAATTGTAATGAAATATCTTGTAAATACATTTTCTATTTATTCAAGTGCTCATTTTAATGATTTTTATTGTTTTGGATAGGTGTAAGTAACTAATAAAGGTGTGCAAATCTGCGTTACAAGTTTTTATACCATTTGATACTACTTTATGAAATAATGAATCTATATCTTTGCATATAACTACTAGCTAATAACTTCATGTAACCCATATTATCATGATCATAAATCCCTCATCATGTACCCATTTTGAATGAGTGTGATCTCATTACAAAGCTATGGAAGTGCACTAAGATAATGCAAAGTGTGGTGATCAAAATCCTAACAATCTGATACTAGTTTAGAAAAATGGTGCATCTATCTCTTTGCAAATACTAAAAGAGAGAAAGTTGAATTTGTCTCCTATATAAGTTGAAATGGGATGCCTTTAAAATAATTTTTCTCTTTGCTTAAGTGCTCAGATGATTTTACTACTTTGAATAGGCATAAGTGTCTAATAAAGGTGTGTAAAAATTCAATATGAATTTTTGACCTTGATATACGTTTCAAATGATAAACCTATATTTCTACATTATTGCAAGCCAATAACTTTATGTATTCTATCTTATCATGATCGTAGCTCCCCCATTACATATTGATTTTGAATGAATTAGCTATTGAAGTGGACTAGAATGGTGAAATGTTATGAGATCAAAATCAACGATTTGATATCAAGTTACGTAATGATACAACTATCTTTCCACTAAAAACTAGAAGAGAAAGTTGAAATCCTTTATAATATAAGTTGAAAATTCATTTTGTCCTTTTCTGAAGTGCTCATTTTTAATGAATTTTATTGATTGGGGCAGGTATAAGTGCTTAACAAAGATATGTAAAAAGTCATCATGTAATTTTAGACCATTTGATACCTATTTTTCAAATGGTGAATTCATATCTCTATAGAGACTAGAAGATTTAAGGATTTTGTGAGGATTATTGAAAAAATCAATTGATTAAAGATTGCCCTCTAAACTCTCCAATCATCATGCACACACCATTAAAAATGGTAAAAGTCATGGAAAGTGGTGTGAATCCAAAGGGCCAGTGCCATCAAGCAGTTACACAAGACCAATCTAAAGAGGAAGAGTTTGAGCAATTGAACGAGGAAGAATATTCTTCACCTCCTCAATCCCTCAATCTAGAGCCATGTAGGGACAATAAAAAGAAGAAAAGAAATTTGACTTGGAAACAACGCAAGGATTGCATCTTCAAAACAAGAAGGTTGAGCATCTTATATTACCTTGGTCATGTAGGCACAATGATGAAGCATGTGACTATCATACTCAATCATTGCATTGAATTCGACATCCTCCCAAATTGTCTTGGTTCTGGGTCACTTCTTCTTGATCTATCATCTGCATATGCCTTTCTTATTGTTGGAGTCTTCACAAAGGGCAATCCAAGTTCCTCATCAATGCTCTTTTGTAAACCGCTTGAATCTCTATCGATGTCTTCAAAACATGTAAATGTTTTATTACTAGCAGAAACCTTTTCTTTACCTTTCTTGGATGTAGTTGATGAATTTGCTAGATTGAAATTTTCACACAATTTTCCACTCCATGGATTTGAGTTGAAAAAATTGCTTGGTGATACATCATGTCAACATTTCCTTTCTCATTTGAGTCAAGATCAAGCCCTTCTTTGACATCTGCATAGAAGCTTGACATTTCATTAAACACCACATATCTACTTACCTTCTCTTGTCATGTGAGTTAAAATTGCCTTCAAATTCCATGAATTTTAAGAAAGCTAATGAACTCATTTGACATGTATTCACGTCCTTCATCGGATATTAATGTTTGAATATACTTCCTTGTTTGCTTTTCCACCATGCCTTTGAAATTTCGAAAGTGAGTAAATGCCTCACTCTTCTCTTTCATGAAGTATACCCATACCTTTCGTGTATGGTCATCAATGAAAGTAACATGCTTGTCATGTGGAAACGATGTCCTTGACTATTTACCAAATTGATACCTTTTGCATCTCTGCAACCTTGAAATTTGGTATTCCATTGACAAGATCTTTTGATTGCATCAACTTTAGTTTCTACAAACTTGCATGTCCAATTTTCTTATACCAAATCTCTATGTCATCAATAACACCTGCACCCTTTGCAAACATGGATGCATTAATTTCAGGAATTTTGACATTCAAGGCGAACATCCTACCCACTTTGTTTCCTTTGGGGACCAACCTTCCATTCTGTTTCTATTCTTCTACATATAAACCATCAACATTGAACTTGACTTGTAATCCAAGGTCAACCATTTATTCAACAAAAACTAGATTCCTTGTTATATTGGGAACGTGGAGTACATCGACAAGATGTTTTACCTTCCTGTCTTCCATAGATAGTGCTATGGTTCCTGTGATGTTTCATCACCTGTTTCAACAAATCTAGGAACATATAATTTTTTTTGCAAACTACTAAACCATTGTGCATGGGTTGCCATGTGATTGCGAGGCACCTGAATCAACATACCACGCATTACCATTCGGTTTTATAAAATCATCAGAAATTGTATTCATCATGTGATATTGGACCACGAACAGCTTCTTTGAATAATCTGCACTTGTGGATGCATAGTGGCTTTGTTCCTTTTTTCTATTTTAATAGTTCAACCTGCAATCATGTTCAAAGTGACCAAGTTTACCACAATTCCAACATCCCTTACTTTCATTACATGTATCATTTCCTTAGAATTTTTTGCGGCCTCTTTGGCTTCCCTTGCCTCGAAACTGTCTTCTACCTCTTGCATGATTCTATTGTTGATGTTGTTCCTGGTTAATGTTTCCTCTTCCATTTCTGAAGCCTCTTCCTCAACGAGAGTAGAATACCTGCTCAGAATGAGCTTTTCCTTGGGAGTTTGAGTCTTCACCAAGGTTGTTTTTTGCAACTATCAACATGGATACAAGATTAAAAAAATCTGGAATATTTTGTTTGGTCTGAATAAAAGTTATGAATTGCTTATATGTAGCTTCTAAACCATGAAGGCACACTTCCACCTTATCATCATCATCTAAATTGACATCAATAGATACAAGTGACAAACATATGCTGTTGATTTTTAGGTGTAATTACTTATAGACATGCTCTTTTTCCCTAGTGTATGTAGCTAATTCTTGAGTTGCAATTTTTGTGCTTTTGTATTAGTCTCTTACAATGTGACAAAACTATTTGAAGCCTCTTTTCGAGTTTTTGCATCCTATATGTGCCAATCATGTATGCTAATAGATAGCCAATACATACCTTTCGTGCTCCTTGATTCCAGTCTTCATATGCACTTAATTGATCGGGAATCCGATTCCTCTCTAGTAACTACGAAGCGTTTTCATTCTCTCCTTTGATGTACTTCCAATAGCTTTGCCCATCAAAAAATTTGTCATTTTGAATCTCGAAGCATGAAAGTTTTCCTTATCCAACTTATCACTCATAACTTGAATCATTCCATCAACATTTTCCATTTTAGTAGCAATTCACAATACTGCAAAAACACTAGAAGTAGTACCTTTTTTTTAACCCTATCACACTAACTTGATAATTTGATCTAAAAAATTCACAGTTTTCATGTATCAATAGTACACTGATTCACTTGAAATTCTAAATCTTGAATGTTTGAGAGATGTTACAATTTTTCCAAACTGACGTAGTTTTTCCATGGGCCCACCTTGCCGGCTCAAAATGGAGGTTGAGATGGCTTTGAAATGCAGATTCTCCACACCTTCCCACATACTCTTCACTGTCGACCTTCTCCACTCTCTACAACCACACGAGATCTGATACCATGTCAAGAGGAAGGAGATAAGGATGAGAGCTCTCACACACTGTCACATACAAAGAGAGGAGCACACACAAGTTGAGGCAAGGAAGAATGTTGTTGTTGTTGTTGTTCTTCTTCTTCTATTACATAAAGAGAATATTCAAGAATGACCTAACACAAAGATACATCCAATACAATATATAAAGAACATTACATAAGGAAAGACCTAATGTCCCTGAATGAATGAGCTGGAAAAAAACAAATTTGCTACCAGTCTCGATAGATAAATATAGTAAAGCACAATAAATTATCCCTGACATATATTGGCATAACCACTATACATGTAAGAGAAATGAAAAGTGATACATGTCATCCTTGATGATCACATGTTGAGCTTGATATTTGAACAAATCAAAATTCATTGATTATCCCCATAACAAAAGGTGCATCATTGATTGATCTCTTATAAGAAGAAGAAGGAGATAGAGATATCATGGAATTGCCACAATACATAGGAGGGAGCACCAAAAAGATTCCATAGTTAAAAAGCAACTTCCATTAAGTTTTCCATGACCACAATGACTAAAAGTACACCTAGCATGGAGCTATTAAAGAATACCCGAGTAAAATGCATCTTAATAGAAGAGGAACTATTGCGCGCAAAGACACACTTATGGCAAAAAATGGCCAAACATGTGGATACAAATTCCACTCAAACTAAGCCTACAAAGCTAGAATGTAGATTAAATTGTTTGAGTGTAAAACATGTGTGAGTGGACAAGGTAGGAGAATAAAGCAAAGGAGACGAGGGAAATACATGCCTACTTATCTCATTCAATGACTACACACTATTTTAAACAATGGAGAAAGTGTAGCGATAGCACCGAATCCCTTTGGGAAAAGTGGGAAAAACTTGCACTACATCCCACTCATCTAAAATTAGAATTGATTGATGGTCATATAGAGTGACCTATTAGTATGCTAGAGAATGTGAAATTGAACACATCTAGGTGGATTTTGACCACACTCTAGCCATCTATAATTTCAACTAACCAAATAATTGCAAGATGATTCTTAGAAGACCCGTTATGCACCAAATGAAAGTAGTGCAAGATTGGGGTAGCAATGCTCTATATTTGCAATGCTTAGGGATTACAACTAGAATCAATCCCCACAGATTTAAATAGGAAGATATCCATCCCATATAATGGAGTAATGTAAATAAAGATGGAGATGATTTGCCATGAGATAAAGCATCAGATTCTAAGTCCTAGGTGAATGAGGATGTAAAATTATGGGTTTGTATGCAACTTCACAAAGACGAGCAAAGATTATCATGGAGGTATCATATAAATTTAGTGATTCAAGACAGATCTATAAACGATCTAGCTTACATTCCTCAATGCTTTAATGATGAAAACTTTGAACCACATGGCTCGATGCAATTCATAACCACCATGGATATCTTTGAGGATGGTTCAAACCCATCTACTATGCAAGTAGACTCCTTGGTCTTGTAGAGAAGACTACAGAGTAACAAAAGAAGAATATATAGGCATGATTATTAGACTTCAAAAATTTAGACATTACTTATTGTCCAATGAATTGATCATCAATGTGTACCACCAAACACTTATTTACTTTGTCAACAAGATTCAAATGTCAGGTAGGTTAGCAAGGAGGATCTTTCTCATGCACAATTTTGATTACACAATGAAGCATAGACGTTGCCAAGAGCAGGCTATTGAAAATTACCCCAATAGGTTGTACAATGGTGAAGTTCCCAATCACACATTGGATGATCTAATAGATGCCACACTACTCAGAATCAGCACCAAACAAAAGGTGAACAACAAGTAGACCTTGATGCTCCAATTCCTACTCATATGAACCTTCCATAATGATATGGAGATAACAAGAAAGAAAATTCTGATTCTACAAAGAAAAAGTTTTACAGTGATCAACAATGCACTCTACAACATGGGCATGGATCAAGTTCTCATAATATAGCATTTTGGATGACGAGTAGATTCTAATTCTATTAGAAGTCCATGCAAGGAGCTCAACTGGAGAGTCTATGAGATGGGTGTCAATCAAGTTCTTAGAATATGCATATCGAACAACGAGTGGGTTCTAATTCTATCAAAATTTTGTGCAAAGAGCTCGGATGGCCGCTATTAAGGGAGTGCTATAACTAGAAAGATTTTTCAAGCAAGCCTTTGGTGGCGATCAATCATCAAAGACTCTCATAGATATGCACGATTATATTTGGCCTACCAAAGAAACACTAGAACATTGGATAAGAATTGGATGCCCCTTCAACTTGTCTTATTAATCCAAATATTTCATAAACGGGGATTAAATTTTATTGGTTCCATCCATCCCACTACAAGATCACATTCCATGTATTTCTTGGTAGTTAGTTACAAACTATAACACTAGAGAGGTTGCTTGCATGCATGCTTGTATACATGCATGTATGTGTGCATGTCTCCATCCTCAACATGTCATAATCATGCAGGAGGATTCCACAGCATTGATATTCAGGCTGGTTTGACATTATCAATCGCAAATGCTATCCTTGATGATTGCTTTAGTTAATCATATCTTGCTATGGTGTGCAACACAACAAAGGAGTTTCGAAAACACCCCTCGAATCAAGAAACTGGCCAATGGAGGATTTGAGGATATCGATCCAAAAATTAGAGTGAACTTTGAAGAATGGATGCTTTTGTAGAGTAGATGCATCACTTGGGAACACTAAAAAACTAGCCTCCTCATCGGACAAGACCCTCCCCACCATGAAGGTCTCAAATGACACAACGGTAATAGCCTGAACAAAATTCCTAGAATAAAGGAGAATTTGGACCATCATATCACGCTTAATAAAAAGTGTTGTCTTACTTGGGGGCGCTTGCGTTGGGATCTAAAGTTCATGTCTTTATGGAACCCCCTCATTGAGATAAAAAAGTCAATGCTTATGTTGCAAATCCTCCATCAAGGAATTTGGATCAATATAAAGGCTAGAAAAATTTGTGGGGCTCCATCGTGGTGTAAGAAGTGCCATCGTAGCATTGAGGATTTGGGACACATTTTCTTCTCGTGCAACAAATCTGTCTTGATTTGCTAGATTGTTGAAAAAATCTTGTGGCTATTGGAATAGATCAATTGGAAGCAAACACTTCTCGGCGAGGTAATTGGTTGCTCCTCATCATTGTGGAATGCTATAAGAGCTTAGAACCTTTGGAAGATTTGGAGAGATAGATGCACTTTCAATTTTGGAAACCCTCCTAAAGAATGGTCTACCAAGGAATCTCTTTTCCTTCTAGGCAAAAGAATATCCAATTGTAAGAAGTCCCCATTTTTAGGCACCATAGAGTGTTTTTCCCCGAGAACAATAAGATCAAAGCCAAGTGGGCCCTGCATGAGGGGGACGAAGGGGTTATCAACCTCCTTTGTAAAACCCTCTAGCTCTGTATGTTCTTCCCTTGCTTTGTGGGATTCGGGGGTCCCATGGGTGCTAGGCCCGTTCATCTATACTTTTGTTTTCTTTTATTCTAATCAAAGTGCAGGAGAGTAGGCTAATGCGAAACTTCCTCTTTTGAAAAAAAAAGGAGTTCTACCGACATCTCTATTACAAATGTAAAGGCTAGCATGCTACAACCTAACTAATACTCTAAAGAGGTTCAACTCAATGAAACCCTTGGAACCCCAAAATCTACTAGTATAGAATCTTAAAATTATATCATGACCTCAAATTATAGAGTACAAAGCACCTATTGGAGTTTTCAAGACTTGATTGGTCCCAATGACAATTGCACATAGCTCTCGACTTGATTATCAAATCCATTCAAAACTCATATGGTCATATATATGAGAAATTCTCATTTATGGAGGAATTAGTCTCTCAAGTTCTCTATACAACTAGAAAGGGTAAATCTAGTTTGCCAAGGCACTAGATTCCATCATGGAATGAGATTTTGGTAATTCTACCCATGATTCATGGCTATTATGTTATCTCAAGATGCGGAGATGTGGTGTATGAACAAAAAATTAAATTTATCTTGGAACACATATGTATCCTTATCAAGGTCAAGAATATATATATATATATATATATATATATATATATATATATGTGTGTGTGTGTGTGTGTATATATATATATATATATCTCTGTGTGTGTATGTATGTACGTACGTATGTATGTATGTATGTATGTATGTATGTATGTATGTATGTATGTATGTATGTATGTATGTATGTATGTATGTGTGTGTGTGTATGTATCTATATAAAGAAAATCATGCTATGACTCAGGCTGCAGAACATTGAAGGACCATAGATATATCACACTTTTCTTCAATATATTAAAGTGAAAACTTTTTATAAAGCCAAAGCGTCTTGATCAAATGACCAAGATAGCCACTTACATCTATGCTTTATAGTCTTATGCATCTACTAGTACAATGATTTAGTAGATGTCGAATCGGGTGATGTCAATACTCCCACGAAAAGAAGAAAAATGAGGTTGTAGGTACCTCTGCTACACCAAAAGAAGCCCTAAAATGGAGGGAAAAATGGGAGAATCATTTACAAAAAATAACACTTTATAGAACGTGTCAAAATGGATTTCTTGCTATTTGTTTTAATAGGGCATCCACATCAGAGGTGATGGACAACATTATGCCCCCCCCCCCCCCAATGAATTGATAGAAAAGCAATCAAACGTGCTCTATAATTGAAGTGCAAAACCATTAAACCCTCCAAATCCATTCAACATATCACCCCCATAGTTCAAGTAGACAACTACCTATGATTTTGTCTTACAAACTGAAAAGCAATCAATCCTGCTCTATAATTGAAGTGCAGAACCATTAAACCCTCCATATCTATTCAACCTATCACCCCCATAGTTCAAGTGGACAACTACCTATGATTTTGTCTTACAGTCTGAAAATATGAAGATTTAGGAAGCTACACATATAATTTTGAACACTAGAAAAGGTCAAGAAAATCAATGTAACATTGTGCATGCAGAATCAAGGACATAGGTGAAGGAATCGTAGGCAAGTTCTTCAATACTACAAGAATAGTAGATGTTGATATATTTAGGTAGTGATGTGTGTGAACACACTAGGACCGCCGGGGCACTTCTTTTTTCCCTCTTTAGGAGGTTTTTTTCCCCCGGCTTGTATATACGGCTATTACCCTAATGGGCTACTTATCTTTGTACATTCTCTAGTAATACATTCACTATTGTGTGTTTGTGCTCCAAGCTTCTTCTTCTTCCTTGTGCTGTTCGCGTGCTTCCGCAGACATCTATCTCCAACAATTGGTATCAGAGCAGGTCGTCGCTTCATCTAGGGCGCCGTCGACACTCCTCCGTAGTCTCAGAATCATACGAATTTGGGTGAGCATACTCAGGGTGTTTTTGAGATCAAAACTACTTCGCTTTGTGGTGCCGAAATCGCGATCTGAGCTCGTTTCGGCCTCCGAACGCACTATCGCAGCACTTGTGTAGGCTATTTCATCTTTTTGTGCCAAAGGTATATACTTTTTTCTGTTCGCCAGTATAAGCACCTCGAAGTCTGCTACAAGTTTAGCAGAACTCGTATGGGCAGTTCGGTTCAAGTTTTTGAGATACAGTCAATTTTTTGCATCAAGGTTATTCCTCATATTCGCTCTGGCAGAACAGCTAAGGATGCTTGGGATACACTTACCACATTGTACCAAGCTAGGAATGAGGCTCGTGTTGCTGACCTCCGAAAACAGTTGGAGAGTGAGCACATGAATGAAGGTGATTCTATGGACAGTTTCCTAACAAAGATCAAAGACTTGAAGGAACAATTGATTTCTACTGATGAGGTTATACCAGATAGCTCACTTGTGCAGACCATTCTGAATGGTCTTCCTGATTCATATCAGAGTTTTGCTTCTACTCTTCGGTTGATGATGAAAGGCAATCCAAATGCCTTATCATTTGAGGAGTTAGTCTTTGTTCTGTTGCAGGAAGACCAGCCCAGGCAAAACAGGCCCATTATGCGAGTTGTAGATCAAGCTTTCCTGACTAGTCAGAAGGGCAAAGGAAAATGGAGCTCTTCAACTAGTAAGCAGAAATCTGCTAATTCTGCATATTCGAAGAAGGAAGATAAAGATGAGAAGAAATCAGACAAGCAGAAATTGTTTTGTAAGTACTGTAAAGGGAATGATCATATCATAAAGAAGTGTCCAAAACTGGCTACTAAAGAGGCAAAGAAGAAAGAGGCTGGAATGGTTGTTGCAGAGGCCTCTACACCAAAAACAGAGTCTGCAAATCTTGTGCAGGAAGAAGAATGGGCATTTACTACTGTCTGCAGTCTTGACCCATCTTCTCATGATCAATGCATGTCTGCAGTAGACTCAGATGTTTGGTATTTTGACAGTGGGGCAACCAAACATATTACCTCGCAGCACAGTTTCTTCTCTTCACTCGAGCCTGCCCCTACAGGGAATACTGTTACATGCACCAACAACTCCTCTTATCCTGTTATGGGAGTTGGTAAGATCATTCTGACTATTGCTGATGGTAGTTCTTTCACCTTGTCAGATGCTTTATTTGTTCCAGGGATCAAGAAGAATCTGTTATCAGTTTCTGCATTAGCCAAGATTGGCTTGGTTGTGAAATTTGTTGATGACAGATGTACAATTCATGATCTGTCAAATGGCGATGTTATTATTGCTTCTGGCATTTTATGTCGTGGGCTGTATAAGCTCATAGACTATGAAAGATGTGTGAATGATTCGGCATGTGCAGTTCATGATTCTCAGGCTATGTCAGATGCAAAGCTTTGGCATGCACGCTTTGGTCATCTGAATTTTGCTAGTTTGCTATGCCTGCAGAAATCTGAAATGGTGTCCTCTTCGCCCAAACTTGAGGCACCTGGAAAAAATGTTTGTGAAGGCTGTATTTTGGGCAAAATGCAACATTCCTCCTTTCCAAAAGATGGTTCAGGTCGGGCTACACAGAAATTGCAGCTTGTACGTAGTGATGTCTGTGGTCCTATGCAGACACCCTCTTTTGGAAATTACCTTTACTTCATGACTTTCATTGATGATTTTTCCAGGCATGCATGGGTATATCCACTCAAAGTAAAGTCCGAAGTGTTCACGTGCTTTAAACAGGTTTTTGTTTTGGCTGAAAATCTGTCAGCATTTAAAATGGGCACCCTCCGTTCTGATCGAGGGGGGGAATATATGTCTTCTGATTTTAATGCATTTCTGGCTGAACGTGGGATAAAACACCAGTGTACAGTGCCATATACACCTCAATAGAATGGAGTTGCTAAACAGGTCACTCATGGAGATGGCGAGGTGTATGGTCAAGAGCCAGGCTTTACCACATAGTTTCTGGCTTGAGGCTGTCATGTGTGCAACATATGTACTTAACATGTGTCCCACTAAAGCACTGTAGTCTATCACTCCATATGAGGCTTGGCATGACTGCAAGCCATCTGTTGCTCATCTACGTGTTTTTGGTTATTTGGCATATGCACTAGTGCCTGAACAACATCGCAGAAAATTGGATGATAAGGCAGTAAAATGTATTTTTGTTGGGTACAGTTATGGAAGTAAAGGCTATCGTCTGTATCATCCACAGACTAAACACATTCTGGTTAGCCATGATGTTGTCTTTGTGGAAGATGCTATTCAGCTATTGCTTTCATGTACTAAGGAGACATCTGTTAACTCTAAAGACATGTATGATACTTTGATGCCTCAAAGTCCTTGTGTGCTCTCTAGGTCGTGGTAGAGGGAACTCATCCACATTTCTTTGATTCCTGTGAGCTCTAAGCATCTCAGGTTCTACTCTATTCGTTTCCATTCTCGTTCTTTCTCTGCCCCCTGGGTTGGCAAAGCTTACTTCTGGCCTATCTCTACTCCTATCTCTTTGAATTCCATGAGCTTGGGATGTTCGAGCACCAAGGTGACCATAGGACACATTCGATCTTGGTTGGGGGAAAACGAATTCACCCTTCCAAGTGTAAGCATGTCTATCATGTTCTGTAACCACAAAGATCCTCTCTGAAACGTGATCTAAGTAGGTCACGCTGCCTGGGCTATCAGGATCCTTAAACTCATAGATCATGATTGTTCCTATATCAGTTGGCTGATCAGACTTATACCTCCAAAAGGCTTCGTCAGTTTCTCGATTGAGGAGCAAATCTATGCTCTTATTATCCTGGGGAATCCACTCTGGTGTGATAATCCTAGTGAGAACCGATTTGCCTCGAGGGGTTCTAGGTTCTGTACCCATGTCTCCTTGCTCTAGGTCACCTAAGTCCGCTTCTGAGATCACATTTCCAAATTCGTCCGTCCTATCTGGGTGACTGGTGACTACGTATATGGTTCCTTCTTTGTCCAAGTATGCTCTGTTTTCAAACTTGACAGCTGGGCGCTCTAGTCCAATGGATTGATCAGGATTCTTAATCTGTACCACAGATCTTCGTAGGCCGTCCTCATAGATGCTGGCACCTAATCGGTTGGTCCTAAGGTATTCCAACTGCGTTTTGTAAGGGCCTTCTACCTTGTGCAAGTATGGCACTCCTGAACTTCCTGTAGGTCTCTCCATACCTTGTCAAGACATCTCGGATTCACCAGTCTCAGAACTTGGGTAGTATGAGTGGTGGCTCAACTACTGGGCCCACGACCTAGCAGTGTGGTTGACACTAGCCTCTGAAGACCTAAGGCTTTGTCTATCCCTTACTAGATGTCGCCCTGATCTAAGGTTCATAAGCCTAATTGAATAGCTCAAATTTGCCCAAGTACAACCTCGTTGCAGAGTCCCTTTGTATCAGTTACTTGATTCTTTTTAGTTGATTCCCGTGTTAAAATTCTTGTCTGATATCACGTCGTAAGGTATATTTGAGTGTAGTTCCGCACTTAAAGTTGATCGTTCCACGTTAAGTTCTTTTCCTTTAAAGTTCTCGACAGTACAAAGATTATGTCCTTAGCTTGAACTTGAGAGTTTAGGTCTGCTTCAACTTGATAATTTCCTATTGTCGCCCTGAGTTACTCCTACCTCTAGTCGTTCTTAGCCTAAGCTAGGAATTGACGAAGGGGAATTGAGAGTATTCCGACCTTTCTTGCTGATCCTTGCTCTTTAGTGCTCGAGAAGTTGATTCTCAAGCTTGCACAAAGCCCTTGCTTGGACGCTCTCAATTGCTTCTCAATAGACCTGCATCAGTCCCACGATTAGCTCCAGACTTAAATTCAAATGACAGACTAGACCACTTTCATGCATGTGACTTACTGACCAACTTATCTCTTGCCCTTTATAAAAAACAATCCCAAGGATCCCTCAGTTTTCCTACCTCGGGTATGGTTAACTTCAAAAAACCCTATCTAATAATCCTGATCTTAATTTTCACATAACCAGTGTAAGTTTTGGTTGTACTCCTCACGAGCTTTCCAACAAAACAAGAATCACAGCAATTGGATTTCGTATGAGGAAGTTATGTCAGTTCAGGCTTCAGGGATTAAAACAGGGTTCAAAACAGTTTAATCAAGCAGGCAGAAATTCTTGAATTACTTGGGTTGCGGCCTCGACATGCAATGCTAACCCCGAGTGTTTGTCCCACAAATTGGCCAAGTTATCCCCCTATTCTTTACCCTAGAAAATTGGCCAAATTTGCCCTTCTAACACGTTCGCAAGTTCTGTCAGTCGCGATTGATGTGTCGATCACGATTGACAGGCCCGTCGTGGCTGTCAGTCGCGATTGATGTGTCGATTGCGATTGATAGGTGGTTCGAAAAGCCAATCAGTCGCGATTGATGTGTCGATCGCGATTGACAGGTGGTTCGAAAAGTCAATCAGTCGCGATTGATGTGTCGATCGCGATTGACAGGTCCGTCGTGGCTGTCAGTCGCGATTGATGTGTCGATCGCGATTGACAGGTGGTTCAAAAATTCAATCAGTCGCAATTGATGTGTCGATCGCGATTGACAAGTCAGTCGCGAGGGTCTGTCCGTCGTGGTCAAACAGTCATTGACTCTGTCGGTCGCGATTGATGGGTCGATCGCGATTGATAGGTCGGTCGCGAGGGCCTGTCCGTCGTGGTCAAACAATCGTTGACTGTGTCGGTCGCGATTGACAGAGCCGTCGTGGGCTGTCAGTCGCGATTGATGGGTCGATCGTGATTGATGACTCGATCGCGATTGACATGTGTCACGCGTATGATCCGTCAGTCGTGGTCAATCGATCGTTGACTCTGTCAGTCGTGGTCAATCGGTGGTTCGAAAAGTCAATCAGTCGCGATTGATGTGTCGATCGTGATTGACAGGTGGTTCGAAAAATCAATCAGTCACGATTGATGTGTCGATCGCGATTGACAGGTCCGTCGTGGCTGTCAGTCGTGATTGATGTGTCGATCGCGATTGACAGGTGGTTCGAAAAGTCAATCAGTCGCGATTGATGTGTCGATCGTGATTGACAGGTCGGTCCGGAAGGTCTGTCCGTTGTGGTCAAACAGTCGTTGACTCTGTCGGTCGCGATTGATGGGTCGATCGCGATTGACAGGTCGGTCGCGAGGGCCTGTCTGTCGTGGTCAAACAATCGTTGATTGTGTCGGTCGCGATTGACAGAGCCATCGTGGGCTGTCAGTCGCGATTGATGGGTCGATCGCGACTGATGACTTGATCGCGATTGACACGTGTCATGCGTATGATCCTTCAGTCGTGGTCAATCGGTCGTTGACTCTGTCGGTCGCGATTGACAGAGCCGTCGTGGGCTGTCAGTCGCGATTGACTGGTCGATCGCGATTGACAGGTCTGTCCGTCGTGGTTTGTCGATCGCGATTGACAGAGCGATCGCGATTGACAAAAATCTGAGGAGTTTCAAAAATCTAAGCACATTTTTGGGAAGCTCTAGGCCTGTAGATCATGGTTTTGCACTTTGTTTTGCAATTTGAGCATTTTTTCTGTCGGTCGCGATTGACAGAGGTCGGCGACACACAGATAGTTACCGAGAATTCCGTACCTGCGCAGAGTGCTGGGGACGATGATGCGGCCTGTACCTGTAAGACAGCTCAAGAAACATGCAAAAACAGCACACACAATTTCGCTCTCTCGCTCTCTCTCACAAGTGAAATGAGGGAAATGAGGTGGAGAAGGTGATATGATAAAAAAACTGAAATTTTTGCGATGATGGAAATGGAGGTGGAAGATGGTGATGATGATGATGGTGATGATGGTGGTAAGGTAAGAAAGAGAAAAATAGGAAAAGTAAAGAAATTACCTACAACGCCAACGTCTCCAATCTACGTCTTACCATCACACGCTCGTCCTCAAAGCTCGATCCCCAGCAACGGCGCCAAAATTTGGTGTAGCTCAGTGATGAGTAGCACCTCCTTGAATGTCAATCCGGGAAGACGTGAGGATGGTATGAAGACCTCGAGCAAGTGGAGGCACAAGTGCGTGAGTGAGAAGCACACAAGCATGCACACACATACACACACGCGCACACACGGCAAGACAAAGAGTGAGAAGCAATGGAGTTCTTAGATTACTTTCAAAAAGCTCTTACAAGTTCATTTCAATTACAATCTAATCCCAAAAATGAGCTCTCTAGCTCCTTTTATAGTTTTTGACTAGCTTTGGCCCTGTTCAGACCTAGTGTCCGGCCTAGTTAAAAATTAGGTTCCAGGGCTTATTAGAGGGCTCAAACGAGATCTAAAAAATATGAAAATTGGCAGGTAGATACTTCTAAAGCTCCTCAAGCTCAAGGACTCCTTGGCTTGCACAAAATGGAGCTACAAAAATACGAAATGATATTTACAATGGTTTTTAGTGATGAAAATCACTATTTGTGTAGGGATTTTCTCTATTGATTTGTCATACATACCTTTGAGCTCCCTACTTGCTCTTTCTTCTTGTGTGCTCAACTCTTTGATGTCTGAAAAATTTAGATGGCCTACTTGCCAGATCTTCTTTGACTGCCATGTCTGCTTGTGCTGTCCCTTCGCTCTGACTCTCTTCGTCTTGTGGCTCCTTCGGTTCCCTGACTGCTTCCAACAAGACCCCAGACAAAACTGAAGAAAATGATCAAGGTGACAGAGAAATGAACATACCTACACCTCAACTAGTTGAAGACTAGGAAGAGCCTGAGAAAAGTGTTACAAGTAAACGAACATAGAGATGGAAGAACCGTAGAGATAGGATGAAGGAAAAGAAACTACAACAAAAGAAGGAAAATGAAAAGAGTGAACAAAATCCAAAAGAGAAACAAGAAGAGGAAGAAGAAATTCGGAAAGGAAAGTCAAAAAAAGAAGAGGTAGGATCAGTTTTAGCAGATCCCGTGCCTGAAGAATTAGCCATGTGGATTCAGGCGTACAAAGCACGAATAAGAGCAGGACCTACCATTGAACAACGAAAGAGAATATCCTAGAGGTGACCTAGAGAAAGAAAGGTTGGAGATATGCAAAAAATTAATTGAAGTGGCTCAGCAGACCTTAGAAAAACCTATTCTTCAATTACCCTATTCGGGAATTCCCGAAAAAGAATTCCAAGAGTGTGTCATCCCTAAGGAACCCGAGAAACTTGAAGCAGGTAAGACACATAATGGAAATTACTATGAGGATAAAAGGGAAGGATCCATTGTTCCCGAAGTAGAAGGGGAATGGCCTAAAGATTTGTGGGCAAGAGTCCAAGAAGACAGGTGGAAGAAAGTGGAAGGAATAGAACTACCCTTCGAGGAGCTAGAAGCAGAAGGTGAAATTGAAGACTCCATACCTCAACTGAATTCAGAAGAAATAATACCAATTGATCCAAGTAACGAAGAAAATGATAGTGTAAAGGTTTTGCCAAATTACATAGGAGAGTACGAACATAATTCAGAATTATACCGCATTCCCTCAATGAGAAAAAAAGAAATGAACCCATCAGTCCAAACATCGGATATACGACACCTTTCTATTGCACTCTGACATTGGAAGAACTGTTGAAGGTCAAACCACATTTGAAGGAGAAATTGACCAGCCAATTAGAGATCAAGGCGGAAGAGAAGGAGATGTCTGATGAAGTAAACACAGTAAAAATCCCACTCGATAAGGTAGGAGATTTCAGTGAGGGAGATGAAGGAAATACTTGCCTTCCAATTACCTATAGGGGTTACACCACCAAAGCCATCTTAGATTCTGGAGCTGGAGTAGGAATAGCAACTAAAGAAATCTGGGAGAAATGGGGAAAACCAGCTCTAAGACCAACACACATGAAGATACAAATGGCAGATGGACACACTGAAAGACCCTTGGGATTATTGGAACGCGTAGTTATTACCACTTGCGGAGTTGAGTTCGAACACACCTTAGCGATATGTCAATTTGAAAGGCCTAGCAATTATGAAATGATACTTGGAAGACCTTTCATGAGACAACTAAAGGTAGTGCAAGATTGGGGAAAAGATGCTGTATACCTATAGCACGAAGGAACCACCACAAGAATAAATCTCCACACATATACATATCAAGATGTTCCCCCCTTACAATGGAATCAGATTCATAAGGAGGAAGATAATCAGTCAATTCATAGTATAGGTTCAAGTGATCAATCGTGGATGAATGAAGACACTCATCTATGGATATGCCAAACTGTGAAAAAGGAAGAAGATAGGAGGAAGGGATGGCAGCAAAAGCAAGGAGTTGCTAGATCAGTACAAGATCCAGCCTATATGCCTCAAATATTCTTATATGAAGAATTTGAACCTCATGGTTGGATGGAGATTGTATCTACTCTCGATGTGTGTGTAAACGAAGAAGTGATAACCATGAATGAATGCATTGACGAGGAAGGATATGACGTTAGTCTATACATGGTAGTTCTTCAAGAGGCTGAAGAAGGGGAAGTGATAGAAAAAGAATGGAAAGAGGATTACAAGAGCATTGAAATGGAGCAAGAGCAAATGGAAATAGAAAGTGGAAATCAAGAAATAAGTGTCATAATTAATGAAATAAATCAAGAACCAACACAGGAAGAGGAGCTTGAATTAGAAAAAGCAAAAAATGATGAAGAAAACAAGCCTCAAGACCAATTTGAAGTGCCCGCCCACTTCAAAAAATATGAAGTAGAAGAGAGAAGAATTTCTATTCAAATGCCAAAACGAGAAGCACAGCCAGGAATAGCCTATGACAATAAAGAACAAACCAAGAAAATAGTAGTAACCTTAGAGGAAGGAAAAGAACGATGTACTTTTATAGGACAAGATGTCTCAATGGAGGAAGAACAAGAGTTAATACGACTCATAAGGGAATACATGGATGTCTTTGCCTGTACATATAAGGATTTGAAAGGAGTAGACCCTTCTATATGTGCACATAGAATCCCTATGACATTTGACGCTAAACCTTCCAAACAAAGACCTTACACATATAAGGATGTTTACTCAGCAAAGATAAAGGAAGAGATAGATAAGTTGTTAGAAGTTGGGTTCATATATGAGATTGAACACACGGAATGGGTGTCACCCTTGGTGGTCATACCGAAAGAGAATGGTAAGTTAAGAGTATGCATAAATCTGAAAAAAGTAAATACCGCTACCATAAGGGATAGTTACCCATTACCCATCACGGATCATCTGTTGGAAAGAGTGGCAGGGAAGGAAGTTTACAGTTTTTTGGATGGCTTTTCAGGACATAATCAGGTAGCCATTGCTTCAGAGGACCAACATAAAACAACTTTTGCAACTGAATGGGGAGTGTACGGCTTTAGGGTTATGCCTTTCGGCCTAACCAATGCCTCAACCACTTTCCAAAGATTGATGTGTCATGTATTCAAGGAGTTCTTGAGAAAGAGTATGGAGGTATACGTGGACGATCTATGTACTTATTCAACTATACGATCAAAGCATATCCCTGAACTAGGAAAGATCTTTGCCAAATGCCGACAATATAGAGTATGCCTCAACCCAGAAAAACGTGTCTTCATGGTTCGACAAGGAAAAATATTAGGACATATTGTCTCTAAAAACGGAATTTCAACTGATGAAGACAAAATCAAAGTGATTTTGGATTTGCCAAGACCAAAGACTGCAAAGGAAGTCCAAGCATTTATGGGACATTGTGGATACTACCGAAGATTTATACATATGTATGCCATAATTGCTAGACCTCTTTATGCATTATTGACTCAGTTTAATTGGACTGAAGAATGTGAAAAGGCCTTTAATGAATTAAAGAGTCGATTGAGTTTAGCACCAATCCTCCGAGTACCCAATTGGAATAAGCCATTTCATATTCACGTGGATGCTTCCAAGTTTGCCATTGGTTGCATCCTAGCTCAACCCGCAGATGCAGGAAAGTTAGATAACCCTATAGCCTATGCCAGTAGACAATTGAATCAAGCAGAACGCAATTATACCACGACTGAAAGAGAAGGCCTACGGATGGTGTATGCAGTAAAAAAATTCCGACATTACCTTTTGGCAAACAAATTCAAATTCATTATTGATCATTAAGCCCTACTGTACTTAGTCAATAAGCCTTGTAATACAGGACGACTAGTACGATGGTTTCTATTGTTGATGGAATTTGATTTTGAGGTAGTAGTAAAGAAAGGGAATACCCACATAAGAGCATATCACTTATCAAGGATGACACATGGTGAACCACCCATAGGAGTACCGGATGATCTACCAGATACATACCTGTTCAACCTCGAAGTATGTCCCCAATGGGCAGAAAAGTTGATCCCTATACTCACTCATGGACCTAAAGATGGGATCACACCAAACCGAACCCAAGACCTATGGAAGGCTAAAAGCCTTCATATCATTGCTGGAAGTTTGTATCACCAAGACTCAAGCGGATTACTCATGAGATGCGTAGAAGAAGAGGAACAGGAAATGTGGCTTCATAAAGCACATGTAAATCAATGGAAAACTCATCTAAATGCGAACGGAACATGGCAAACACTAAGGAGATTGGGCATATATTGGCCAACCATGCAGAGGGATGCGCATAACTATGTATCAGCCTGCCCAACCTATCAAGAATGGAATCAAGAAGAGAACTCCACTCTATGCTACTCCACCGTAGCACCAAGATGGAGCATGCCTCTGGTGAAGTTCTTAAAGACCCAAGAGTACCCAGAAGGAGCCACTCTAGCAAGAAAACGAGCACTTGTAGAACAAAGCAAGGACTATGCTCTTATAGGAAAACAACTCTTTAAACGAGGAAGAGATAATATGCGAATGTGCATTAATGAAGACAAGTATCTTGCTGTATTAGAGATGGCACATACAGGAGCTACAAGAGGACATTTCTCTGCAGATAAAACAACAAAAATGATTCTCTTTGCAGGAATGTGGTGGCCAACTTTACATCAGGATGCAGCCACATATGTTCAACGATGTGATACATGTCAACGAACGAAATATCCAATTAGAAGGGATGAAATGCCACTAAACCCATGATGAGTGCCAGAGCTTTTACTAAATGGGGAATAGACTTCATAGGACCTATTAGCCCCCCAGCTAAAGGATCCCATGCCAAATACATATTTGTAGCCACAAACTATCTGACCAAATGGGTTGAAGCCAAAGCAACCAAGAAAAGTGATGCAAGAACTACTGCCAAGTTTCTCTTCGAGAACGTTTTCACTAGATTTGGACTACCGATAGAAATGATGAGTGATAGAGGTACGCTTTTTGTGAATGAAGTGATAGAAGCCTTACTGAATGAATTCTTGGTAATTCATAAGAAATCAGCCCCTTATCACCCACAAGCCAATGGACAAGCCGAAATTTCAAATAAAATCTTGTGCACAGTTCTCACTAAAATTGTGAACAATGGTAGATCTGATTGGGACAAACAATTACATCACCCTTTATGGGCATTCAGAGTAGCTTACAAAACTGCCATAGGCACTACTCCTTTTAACTTAGTGTATGGACAAAATGCTATTTTGCCAATTGATTTCTTAATACCCACTCTCAGAGTAGCAACAACTTATGAGTGGAATGGACATGAACTCTCAGCTCAATTGGATCAAATAGAGAACTTACATGAAAGTAGGTTACAAGCTGTAGCAGGGATTTATGTTGCTAAACAGCGACAAAAGGCATATTTTGATGCTCATGTTAAAGACAAAAATTTGAAGGAATGAGATTTAGTTTTGGTATATACCCTAAACAACACGCTAAGAAATTGCAGAAAAGAGGGTATGGCCCATTAATCATCAATCGCATATCCACTAGCAGAGCCATCAGCTTAGCAACTCTAGATGGAGATGTATTACCAAACTATATCAGTGGATGTCGAGTGAAAAAATATTTAGAGCCATTGACTGAAGAAATGATGTCACGACTGGTAACAGGTAAAAATAGATGTCTAGAGGAAGAAAGAATACGAGAGGAAGCCAGACAGGAAGCACTAGAACGAATCAAGAAATGGAGAGAGTGGATGAGAGACAGAGATGAGAGATATCGCCTAGGAGAGGAACTCATCCCAATGGCTAATTTTAGAGCCACCGAAAACCTAGGTCAACAAAGGACACAACCATATTTGAATTTGGGAGCCAGAAAAATGGAGTACCACTTAGTGGATGCTCTCATTGACACAGGAGCTGCGATAAGTTGCATCAAATTTTCATTGACTCAGCAACTCAAGGCAGAATTACGTCCATCAAAGGCACAGCTCATTGGAATCGGAGGAAAGACCACCAAGTGTATAGGAGAGATTATTTTGCCTCTACACTTAGGAAAAACACAATGGAACAAAAACTCTTAGTATGTCACGATCAAGATTTATTGGAAGAGCTCGTGTTGGGACAAGACTGGATATACGAATATGAAGTAACTATTCAATTGGCCTTAGGATACATCTCGGCCAAGATAGGACATCGTGAAGTATTCAGCATGCTATACGAACGACCAATCAAAGCCGCAAGTATAGAACCGAAAACTCATCCGAATGAATACAATGATGAATGCATGTCCACTAGCACTATGGAAACCCCTTCATCGAGTACTTCATGTGAGGACACACCGAATCCTGCTTGCATACCATCTTCTAATCTAGCAAGTCACAAGAGTGTCATTCTATCTGAAAACAGCCTTAGCGAAGAACCATGCACAAGAGAGACTAGTTCTCCGAGTAATCCCAAGTCTGCACCTATTAGAATATACCCCATTCCTTACACTCGACAAGCTTGGATAAGGAAGGACCAAATGGATGCATATCTTCAACAGAAGAACTACTTGCTACAGCAGAAGAACCCACAGAACCAATATGAAAATCGCTCTGGATATTCAGTTCCACAAAGAATTGCTAAAGTATGGATTCCAAAGAAGGTGATAGCCGCCCAGTCGGACCGCACACAAATATGGATTCCCAAGTCATGTACTCAAAGGACAATCATTAAAAAGGACGAACCAATGAACAAGGAAAATCAGTATGATCTAAAGGCAAAGCGACAGAAGCTAAACTGCTACATGATAGAGCTGGAGTCTACATACAATTCACATGTCATTCCAAGATTTAAAAAGCAGACAAAGCAGAAGCACCAAATGAGAAGCATCACATTCACCAGGAAGGTTGGGAACACGATTTCTCCCAATAGAATAAAGTAGATTTGGATGCCAAAAGACAAAGCAAGCTGTATACATCTACCAAATAATTCGAGTTGCACGCATTTGGAGTTACCAGAATCCAAAGTATGCATGATAGGGCCACATTACAAGGCCAAGCATTCGGCACGCTATTCTTCTATTTCAGGATAGTGAAGCACATTTTCCTCTTGGGAAATAGGAGAGCACTTGTACATAATCTAAAGAAAATTACGAAAAAATTAATAACCGCTTCGGCTATGAACTAACTTTTCTGTTTTTCTTTCAGCCAAAAAACATAAAAATACCTAAAAATAGGAAAAATACCAGGTATTACCTTTCTCACACCCACGAGGAAGGGATGACACCATTCACTCGGAGCAATGTCAATCTTATGAAGGACAAATGAAGGAGGATTTCTGATACTATCTTGCCACTAATTCATACTATATATTGAGTGCAGATGGCATCTACTAACTCCGAAGAGATGCAAGTGGAAGAGGTCCAGCTTCTTCCCTTGGAATCCATAACAAAAGCAAGAGGCCATTGGTTTTTGGATGACCAACCAGTATCGGATCTCATTTTTATGGCCACTATCAAAATCATGGACAGGGATCACTACTTCCCTATCATGTCGCAAGACTTCAAGACTATCGTACAAGGATTACCGCGCATGACAGATGTCTGGACTCAAGCTGGAATTGATGCATTTTTAAGACTTCCAATATATTTGCCAGATTTTCAGAGATGTACGCAAGTGATGAATACACTCCAACCTGCATCAAATAAGATATCAGTCCCTGAGGCACGAGTACTGGATAAAGTTGGTGCCTGGAAGACAATTCAATTTACTCACGAGCTAATTAACCGAGCTTTCGGATGGAATCAAGAGGGACACACTAATGTCAAAGATGAATGTCATGATCCTTAAAAGCGATCCTTTTTGGAAATCAATAGAACTGATATTGAAGAGGCTGTTCGCTTAGTGCAACAACACTTTTGTTTTCCAAGCATGCATAGATATACAGCACCTCAAAAGATTGTGGTGCAACTGCTTTCATATGCTATGAGGCAAGTCAGAAATCAAGTAAATATGACTCCCTATGTTCAAGAATGCCTATTTCAAGCAAAAAAGAAGTGGGGGCAGAAAAAGTTTTTGAATGGTAGTTCGGCCTTGACCCTACTTATCTATGAGTCATTGGATATGAAGAACTGCTTGCACATGATGCCAACATCAATAGAGTTATCCAAATATGCCAAGTCAGCAACTATCCCGAAGAAAAAGAAAATAGTCATCGCGGATGAAGAAGTAGGAACCAGCTCAAAGACACCTATGAGAGGGACTAAACGCCTAAGAGAGGAAGAAGCTCAAGGGACACCACAATCAAAGAGGACACATGTGTTACCAAAGATTCCTGGGACCCAACAACGCATTACTAAAAGAGATCTCTCTGCAGCCCTAGAAGAAATGCATCAGTATATGCGGGGGCAAATAAATTTGAATATTCAAGGTCACCATTACAGACAGGCAAGCCTGGAAAAGAAACAAGAGAATAAAGAAACTCATCAAGTACCTTCCAGATACAAAGAAATAGGATTGGAGGAATCAAGCTCTAATGAAGAATCAAGTTGTGAGAAGGACACCCTGGATACAGATATACAAACAGAAACACACAATGAAGATTGGACAGAGATCAATCAAGTTGAAGTCACGCCAGACAACGAACAGAGACAAGCAAAGAGCATAGAAGAACCAACTGAACCAGAGCACGTCATTCAATTGAATGATACGTCAAAGATCAGTATCAAGGAAGCTCCAATAACTAATAAAGATGTCGTGCCACCTATCAAACAAGAAATACAAACTCCAATAGTCCAGGAATCAAGCCGACAACCAAGTAAGGAGCCCGTTGTGATTGAGGTACCGGATGATACACCTCAAGACAAGATTGACCACATGGAGGCTGAACCGAGGATCCAACTTCATATCAGGCAGCCCCATGACACCACATTACACGTGGCTCAAGGGAAAGATGTGACAATAGGAGTAGAACCTAGTATTCCTACCACATGGTTAAATGTGGATGTCACTCAATTAAAACCTGTTGTCAAACAAATGATCCAAACGGCAATGGATACACAACAACAGATGATGGATACAAATGCAGATTATGACAAAGCCATGAGGGAAAAGAATCAGTTTCAAATTATGAGTGAACAACTATCTGCACAACTTATCCAGGCCCAGAAAGAGATTGCAGCCAAGGGAACAGAGTTACTCGTAGTAAAATTGCAATGTGATACACTGATGACCCAGCATCACCAACTCCAGGCACAGTTGACAAACCTACAAAGATTACATGAAGCGAGCGAGGCCGACAAAGAGAGAATGAAAGCTAGAAGCAACTTACTGGAAACACAACTAAAGGTGTATATGGAGGAAAATGACAATTTACGAAACAAAAATAAAGAATTAATGAAGTCGTTGTTATATGATCAACCTCTCAAAAAACAAGAGACAACAGATATTGACCAGCATGAAGTACGAGCTCAAATTGAGAAATATGAAAATTTGCTGAAACAAGAGCAAGCATTGAGAGAAGAATGGGAACTGTTAGAGGGCCGCCGAACCAGGACGGATGAACCCGGACAGGTGCCGTAAAAAGTGGATTCGCGGAAACATTGTAGCAGACTTCTATTTAAAGCGCACAAAGGAAAGCGGTAAAGATCGGTAGTAGTTTTCGAAAAGAGCCTCTGTTCTGTTGGGCATTGTAGCGAGTGGATTGGTCACGTCTTGAACCGAGGTGTTGGGAATTTGCAAGTATAGTATTGTGTTCTGTCTGTTTGTTATATTGATCCAATTTGGGAAATTGCGAGCATCATAATTGAAATTAGGCATGAGTTATTGATGAGCACATTGAGTTCTGTTCTATTCTATTCGCATCTAACTATTCTGCTATTCTCCTTGTCGTGCCGATTTCCATTCGGTAGTCTTGTGTTGTGAGTCTGTTTGGTGATTAGTTATATACGGTTCTGGATCTTTTTCGTCATGAAATAGTGTGGTTTATCACCCTGTGAGAGACTGTGTAAGGTCGAAGTGAATCATTTGCGTTTTAGTATTTTTTCGGTTAAGTGACCAGATTCGATACAGTATTCTGCGTTCACTGAGGATCCCGATCTTAGGAAGAACGTGCATCGGTAAAGTTCTGTATGTGAGCAGAAGCATTGGTAAGTCTGTCAAATTTGTGGTAGGAACTTGTGACTTGAGTCGGTATACGATAAGTGTGGCGTAATCTCGATTATAGTTGTCCGTGTTCGGTATACCTACCTATCACATGGAATCAGCATATTGAGTAGTATTCAATTAATGAAAAGTGAGTATTCTATTAGTTATGAGTATTCTATAGCAGATGCAGTCCAAAAGTCCTAATATTCACCGTGCTGAACAGTTGTCAGTAGTCAGAATCAACCACGGTGCTAAGACGTGATGGAGTATTTATGAGTGTGTGGAAAATTGGGAAAATAGTACAGGGCCTCTGTCTAACAGACCCCTACCACTCCCAAGAACCCGAGGACCCGATAATACTCTTCTGAAAGTTGGATAGAAAGTATTATCGTTTAACATTGGCGATCCTACTGGGGATGTGGCATTAAGATTGCCTGGTATTTTGATCGAATTAAATTTTGTTGGAAGGACAGTAGCAACAGAATCAGATTGTTGCAAGACTGTTCTGTTCGTAATACTATATGATCAGTACGGAAATGCTACATGCCGATTACTCGATCAGGTGAAAAGTATCCCAAGAATCACCAGTTAGGGGTATTAAGAACAACTCTGGGAGGTACTAGTGCAATTAGACCTGACCCAGTTGTCGAAAAAGTGACGAACGATAAAACTAATGCCGGTGAAATTACGGTAGACCGTAGTACATCTCTAGAACTGTCTGGTATCACTACGGTGCAGACTATCGAAAATACAGCAATTTTGGAACCTACCAAGACGCAGTTGGAATCTAGTCTAAAAGTTTTCGGAATAGATTCAGATACGATTAGAAACACTTTAGGGAAGGAAATTAACACAGGTGAATCAACACCGTATCCAGTCACAATTTCGAATCCTTCCGGTGGAATTTCGGTAAGAAAATCATAGTTTTTCGGTGACGACTCAGCAGTTTCGGCTGAATCTTCTGCTCAACTACAACATTTGGAAGCAAGTCCTCCTAATCTGGATATCAAGGAGGAAGGAAGACTATTTGAAACAGAAATTCGCAATATAGTAAGTAAGCTAATTGCACCGGAAAGTGTGCCATTTGGTGAAACAAATTCCGGTAGTTCAGAAACTCAAAACAGAAATACAGAAGGAGGGTATAATACACTCACGATGAACGAACAACCGCAACGACAGTTAGGTCAACCCAGATCAGCTCCAACGGGAGTAACATACACAAAGTTTAGTGGATTTCCAGGAGATGATCCAGATGCTCACGTACGCACCTTTGAAATCAGTTACGCTGTCCTCAACCATCCACCGGACCCGGCCTACAAAGCGTTTGTTTTTCAATCTACACTTGTGAATGAAGCAGCAAGGTGGCTTACTGAATACGATATTAATCATTTCGGTACTTATGAAGCAGTACGAGACGCTTTTTTGCAGCGATTCAGGCTAAAAAAGAATCCTGCAGAGATCTTTGAGTATTTACAGAACAACAGACAGAAACCACATCAAACTGTACAAGAGTATGCTACCCTTTTCAGAACACATTTAAGACAGTTACCCCAGGCTCATGCTAATTTACCAGACGATGTTATTACACAGTGGTTTATCAATGGCTTACTTCCTCAACTTAGGCAAATCATGATTATAAGATGTGTAGGAGCCATGACCCTCGATGCAGTGATCGCAATGACCCTTCAGCTGGAAAAAAAAGTTGGTGGATTTTCAGAGGATTTGGAATGGATAAAAACAAACAAACATGTGGCTAAAGATATAACTAAGCAAGTATACTGCACCACATGCAAGAATTCAGGACATACTAGTGCCCAGTGTGCGTTAAATCAGACCTATTGCGCCATCTGTAACATTGTTGGACATACCACTGAGAATTGTGTATACAATGCCAGAAGACAAGGAACAGCAACAATTAATGCAATTATTCAGGAACAAGGGCAGCTAGCCAATCAATATGTACCCCCACATTTGAGAAACAATCAACAACAAGGTCATCGACATTATCGAGGACAGAGGAATAATAACTACAATACACCGCACTGGCAGAATGGACCACCACTGGAAAATCATAATTTACCACCACCACGATGTCATTTTTGTGGACAATTGGGCCATATGAGAAGATTCTGTAGAGATGCAGCGGAATATGACCAAAGAAAAAAGGAACGTCAAAACCCAATGGCCAATGTGGTAACAATCACACCTGTAGAGACGCAGGCAGCAGCAGTTCAAACTCGTTCCGGTAAACAATTGCAACCAGCAGCAGAATTATTTGAACCAGGGATACGTGAACAACACAGAATGTATAATAAAGCTAGTCAATGGACCACCGTAGAACCACCTGTTTTTCCAGAACCTACTCCAGTAATCCAGTCCCCGGATACGACACAAGCTCGTGCTGATAATACAGAAGCAGGTACATCATCAGCAGCAGAATTACCATCTTCAGACCAAGCTTCATCTTCAACAGTTAAGGAAGATGCAAATCAATTGCAACCAACATGGGATATATTGTCAAAAGCATCCATCACACTGCCTTTCGGGCAATTACTGGCATTAGTACCAGGAATACGCCAATAATTTCAACAGCAGTTTACTACAAAATCTGCTTGCATTCCAGCTACCGCAACAGTACAACCAGAGCCAGACTCTACGGTAGATCACTCAGTTCCGCTGATTACGGTATGGTTTAATAAACATCAAATCCCACAAGTTTTAATTGATGGGGGGTCTGGCGTGAATATTGCCACTGCGTCACTTTGTAAGAAGTTAGGATGGACTAAGATAGAACCAGTTCAATTCTTTGTTAGGATGGCTGATCAATCTAGAGTCCATCCAGTAGGACTTGTCCGAGATATTCCCATAACTTTGCAAGACACAACATTCAAGATGACCTTTGTTGTTCTAGAATTACCGGAATCCACCCTAGATTACAATCTACTTTTCGGCCGTCCTTGGTTGAAACAAGCCAAGGTAATTCAAGACTGGTCAGCCCAGGAACTTACGTTCAAAGATAAAAATCGCAAATGTGTTGTAAAGTTAGATGCGATACAACCCTGTGAGTTACATGCTCGACCATATTTTGCCGAACCAGTCCATATGTTAGATGGGTTGTCTGATGACGAAGAAGAAGAATTTCTGAAGAATAATGTTGATTTAATGACATTAGGAACTATTGATCTACAGTCTGTTGTAGATACCTGGAATGCTTCAGTATGTACAGTAATACCCATTGCCAAAGAAACTGAGGAGGAAGATACCATTTCGATTCACGATAATGAACTACAGCAACTTCTCGAACCATCAGCTAATACAGAGAAATATCAACAATTTTATGTTCCAGAAGACCAGTTAATTACTTATAACCTTGGAGATGAAGATCACCCTCGTCCTGTAAAGATAAAGCAAAACTTACCGGAAGCATTCCAAGCAGATTTAATTCAGTTACTCCAAGAATTTACTGATGTCTTTGCATGGGATTACAAAGACATGAAGGGCTTGGATCCTCGTATTTATCAACACAGAGTTATGCTAAAACCAGAAGCGAAACCGATAAAGCAAACCAGCTACCGGATGAACCCACATTATGCATCACAGGTAAAGGCTGAACTTGATAGGTTATTAAAAGTTGGATTCATAGTACCAATAGAACATGCGGAATGGATTTCACCGATTGTGATTGTACCGAAGAAAAACAAGCAATTGAGAATCTGCGTAGACTATCGGAAATTAAATGCTGCAACAGTACCAGATCCTTTTCCGATTCCCTTTTTAGATACTATGCTTGACAAAGTAGCAGGTCATGAGATGTATTCATTTCTAGATGGATACAGTGGATATAACCAAGTAAGAATGGCTGAAGAGGATATACCAAAAACTGCATTTATTACAAATTGGGGTGTCTTTGCTTGTACAGTAATGTGGTTTGGATTGAGGAATGCACCAAGCACATTTCAAAGATGTATGCAGGAGATATTTTCTCCTTATCTCACCTCATTTATGCAAGTATACATTGACGATTTTTCAATTTTTGGTAAGACGATCGCACATCTGGTACATTTACGATGTTGCTTTCAGAGATGTAGAGAATATAGATTGTGTTTAAACCCAAACAAATCTGTGTTTGCGGTTTCATGTGGTAAGTTACTTGGTCACATCATATCGGGACAGGGTATTCAAGTCGATCCTGATAAAATTTCAGCAGTATTAGAAGCTCCGGTGCCTAATACACCTAAAGAAGTAATGCGGTTTATGGGTCAAGTGAGATGGCATGGAAGACATTTACGGTGGCTTGCTCATGTGGCAATACCACTGAACAAATTAATTTCCAAGACTCCACGGCAATTCGAATGGACTCAGGAATGTCAGATAGCATTTGATCAACTGAAACAGTTATTAACACAGGTTCCCATTTTACAGCCACCAGATTGGGATCACCCATTTCACGTATTCGTTGATGCATCTGATATAGCAATAGGAAGTGTACTGATGCAACAAACAGATAAATGGTTTAGACCAGTTTATATGCTAGCAGAAGATTAGCACCTGCAGAGAAGAACTATTCGGTAACAGAGAGGGAATGCTTAGGACTAGTGTATTCGGTAAAAAAATTCAGACATTATTTGCTGGGCCGAAAATTTACATTTCATGTCGATCACGCTGCACTTATTTACTTGGTTCGACAGCAACATATAGGTGGCCGCCTAGCACGATGGGTTCTACTATTGCAGGAATTCGACTATGATGTCATTCATCGACTAGGTAGTTCACATGCTTTAGCAGACTTTTTGTCACGCTTAGATTCAGGTGAACCTCCGGTTGGCATAAATGATACAACGCCAGCCATCTATACTTCAGAACCAACTACTGAGAAATTGTCGAACCAATCAGTACCAACTACGTATTATGATCAGTTATTGACCTTCCTTTCGGATGGATGTCTACCTTCTGAAGTCCCTACAGCTACACGCCGAAAAATTGCAGTTTTTAGTCGAAGATTCCGGTTAGTTGCTGGAGAACTTTATTATGCAGATCATACAGGAACCTTACTCCGATGTGTTCCTACACATGAAGTAAATTCAGTCATCAATCTAGCTCACTCAAGTCCAACAGGAGGACATTTTGCAGCAGATCTTACTCACCGAAAAATTCTGCAAAGTGGACTTTGGTGGCCAACTATGTACAGAGATGTATTGGAATTTATCAAAACTTGTGATAGCTGTCAAAGAACTGGACAACCACTACAACGCCATTACTTTCCACTTCATCCAGTACTCCCTTTAGAACCATTTCAGAAGTGGGGTCTAGATTTTATTGGTCCAATCACACCTCCCGCGGTATTCAGTAATAACCGGTATATATTGACTTGCACAGACTACGCAACCAGGTGGGTAGAAGCATGGCCTTTACGTTCGGCTACAGCAGCTGAAGTAGCAAAATGTCTATTATCAGATGTCTTTCCAAGGTTTGGATTGCCACTAGAGCTTGTTTCAGATCAGGGCACCCATTTTATGAACAATTTGATGAAAGCATTAACACAGTCGTTCCAGATCAGTCATAAATTCAGCTCACCATATTATCCTCGTGCAAATGGATTGGCAGAAAGTACCAACAAATCTTTGCTGAACATGCTTCAGAAATTGACTAGAGAAACACCGGAAAGATGGGATCAGTTGCTACCTGCAGTCTTATGGGCCTATCGCACAACATATAAGGTAACCACCGGCTTGACACCATTCAAATTAGCCTATGGACTAGAAGCAATAGCCCCGATGGAAATTGTAATACCAAGTTTAAGAGTAGCAATTTCTCAGAAGCTTCTACCCGAAGAGTCATTGGTATTTTGGTTGGAAACACTTAGAGAATTAGATGAGCACCGATGGCTCAGTTTCTTAACTATGAAAGAAATCCAACTAAGACAGTCCAGGACACATGACCGTAATTTAAAGACTCCAGTATTTTCGGTAGGACAGCTTGTTCTTTTTTACAATGCGAAGTCCAATAGATCAGCAGGAAAATTCAAGTTACGTTGGTTCGGTCCATTCAAGATTTCAGAACAAGTTGGTCCGGCTACTTTTCGATTGACTACATTGACTGGACAACCACTTCCAAAAGTGATAAACGGTTCTAAGCTACGGCCGTATCAAGTAACGTCACAGCTGCGATAACAAGGGTACACAGGGTACCGCAAGTTCTTAATTTTCTTTCTGTCTTTTAGTTCCTTTTTGTTTTAATTTGGTATAATCAATAAAGTAAGTGTAATCGCCGTATTTTTAATATCTATTTATGTCAAGCCGCCCGCTCCTTTTTCTCTCTTTGCATGCATGCACACCAAATATAGACATTACTGCCCGTTTTGTGTAATTAGTACCGTTTAAAATATTCTTTGTATAAATTTCTTATATAACTCACTTAAACTCGTCGGATAGGTAATATAGTATCTTGCGATCACGACGGTATTTTCTGAATACTCGTGTTTTGTGTCTTGTATCTGTGTGCAATGGAATCCTTAGCAAACTATACAGCTTTTGCTGATGGTATCCCTGCTGAAGTAGGAAATTACCTGAGTGTACGAGGATTGGGTAGTTTCGCCGAGCTGCCCTGGCACTCAGTAGAAGCTCACCCCTTCTTCGCACAGATCATTTCTGCCATCGCTCGAGTATCTCCCACCGAAAAACAATGGGTTTTCCTCTCCTTACCTTCCAGAACTGTAATCACATTCCAAGCTTTTGCTGAAGTATACCATTTGACTCCACAAGGCCGCGAGAATCTCCCCATGATTTCTGTAACTCGAATGGCAGAATTGTTCCCTCGTTATTCATCTAATGAATACGCCATTCTCTGCCGACCAGAACCCGAAAGAACTGCATTACAATTCCTAGTTGCTATACTCAATTTCCAGAAACGAACTTATGGTATCTCTCGACCATTTTATTCTGCCATCGATATAGCTGCCCGAGAACCTGTTAACTTCGCGTCGTTTTTCTTTCAACGTATTCATAAGGAGTGCGTTTCAATTATGAAGCAAGTTAGCAAAGGCAAAACTCCTAGGTCTCGACTCCCGCACATTCTGTCATTTCTGTTTCCAACTATAATGCAAGCACAACCACCACCAAGAGGACCAGTACTGCAGATTGAAGAATCAGCGCAACCTTTAGATGAAGACGAAGAAGATGAAGAAGAGATTAATCAGTTATTCAGAAGTAAACGAATCAGAATCAGTTCTTCTAAAAGTAAGATTGCAGGTTCAGTCGGACAAGACGAAGAAGTACAACAGGAGGTCGATCAGCATCCAGGTGAAGCAATACAAAAGGAAGCCGAACAACAGCAAGAAGTACAACACGACACAGAACAACAACACGAAAATAAAGAAGGGAAAGCCAGTAAACAAGACAAGGCAGTAGAGAATGAAGCTGATCAGCAAGACCAGGAAGTAGAAACAAAGGCCAAGTATCAAGATGAAGAGAGGTTCCATGATACAAATACATCTATGCACCAGGAATCATCAGCGTATTCGTTAGCGTCTGAGCACCAACAAACACAGGAGCAAATTGAAACCGAAGCAATTTCAACTGATAAAGTCTGTCAGCAGCAGCATCAAGAGAACCAACAAATCCATGAACAACAACCTACTAATGATGCACTGGATAAGCTCCTGAAGGCAGCAGAAGCAACAGATGCCGGCACCGCAGCGAATGAACAACAGGATACAAATAAGGTAACAAGCTCTAACGCAGCTCGTCCCATTTTACCACCGGCAAATGAAGTACATCCCATCCAAGATCACCCCAACGATTCATCATCATCTTCCCCTAACTACTCGCCACCGAATTCTCAACAATTACTCACCGATACGTTTGCCCAACCACGACAATTTCTGCAAACACAATCTGTTCAGGTATTTTCTGAATTAGCATCGATCGGACAGTTTGTTATTAATCTCTCCCAGCAATTACCTGCTCAGATAAGAGCTGATACAGACAATATCTACAAGGAGTTGCAGCATAAAGTAGAATTACTGGAAGCCGATATTACTCCTCTTCAAGAAGAATTATACATAGTAAAGGCAGAAAATCAGGCCCTACATGAACAGGTGAAGCAGCTGCAAGAACGACTCAGTGACCAAGAAGACATAACAAAACAACGGGATGAAGCTCTGAAGACAATGAACAATAAAAAAGAATTGTTGATAGTAGCCAATGCAGAAATCAATAAGTTAACACAGAACTTCAAAGATGCAGAAGATGTTAGAGTAGCATTAGGCAACTTACTGGAAGAAACTAGATTACAGCTGGCCCAAAAAGATCAACAAAACCAAAAACAGCAAAGAGAACTGAAGCAAAAAGAATTCGAGTTGAATACTACAAAAGACAGTTTATCAACAGTTAACGACATACTGCATAAGTATCTCGTTGAAGAGCCTCAGAAACAGAAAAGATTAGCAGATACGAAAAGGGAAAGAGATGCATATCATAAAACGATCCAGTTCCTCAACCAACAGTTAGAAAGGCTCGACAATCAAGTACGCAACCAAAATGATTACATCCATCGAATGCAGCAACAAGTAACAGACATGAAGACAGCCAGAGATGCAGCATTGGCCAATGAATTTTATTTACAGGAAGCATTCTTACAAACCGAGGCTGAAAATTTACTTTCGGAAGCTATTGTGCTCAGTTCGGTGCGCACAGATTCCCAATTATTAGAACCCGACACCTTGAAAAATGTATTAGAAACTCTTAAGAAAAAGATAGCTCGAACATTTAGATCGGCTAGGAGTATGTATCTCGAAGGTCTCATCGACGAATGAGTATATTCGCCCATCCAAATTCATAATGTATGAATATGATAATCAAATTGTGGTTTTCTGACATTTTCGCACATGAAAAGTCTTGTTCAGTCTAGCACCAATCGACAATGTAACATGCAGCATAATGATTTTTACTCGGATACAAATATTATCAAGGGAGGGAAGAGTCATGTCCTACTGACATACAATCAATAGAGCAAATGGCCGTTCAAGCACCGGTGTTTATAAAATGCGTTTACAGAGTTTAGCTTTCTAAATTTGCATTCTTCAAGATTCAGCACCTGTTAGCAACTTCTAGCATATTTTTCTCAGCAAACCTTAACCAAGCATGTCAGAATCTGATATTCTCCGCTGGTAATTCAGAAAGCGCGCCCATACGCAGACCTATGTGGTAACAACAACAGATACCACCCTACAAGATGAAGCAGATGACGCAGTAACTTCTGCATCAGAAAAGACTCAGCATAAATTCTCCACCGAATTTAAAATCGAGCTCGACATCAAATCGCAAAAGAATGAAGATTGGCTATAGAAGATAGGGCTCCTCCAGTTTGCCCAATTACCGTGGAAACAGTGGACTGCTAATGACGATGCAGAGGACCAATTACATAGCATGCGACAAACCAGCGGCTTCATTCTCAATCAGGTACGATTTTCGCCCCAGCTCGTCTCAGCCGTATTTAAACTACCACTCTATGATGGTACCCGATATCTTAAATGTTCAAATGAGGACCTGAAGAAGGAATTTGGCGACTGTGAAGGCCCCCGACGGTATTACATGTTGAAAAACGCCACCTATCACCGACGAGAACAATTTAAATGGTATTTAGAAAAGCTTTGTTTACTAGTAAAATTCGACTTAATGTCGAAAGAAAATTTTTCCCCCCTATTGCATGCCGAAGAAGGAGGCCCGGTTAGCTGGACACATTGGCTCTATGACCACCTCTACGCACAAATCATTGTTGGGGATAAGAGAAGATCCCACACCAATAGTAGACTAGCAGCCTATTTAGCTGCTATATTTAATTTTGTCCAATCTGTAAAGGATAAGCAGTTACACTGGTCCCCCCCTTTTTATCCCGGTGAACATGATCAAATAAATTCAGAATACCACACAGAGCCTGAGGAAGTAGCCCAACCCTCTACCTCGTCTGCATCTTTATTCCACATAGGTAACAGCGCACAGAATCAGACAGTAGGGACGCCGTTTCGGCTGTCCATTAGAAAACGAATGGCAGACAACTTGCCAACTGCCAGTCCAGAGCAAGCACCGGATGACCCCCAACCCGATTTTGTCATAAGGATGCAAAACCAACTCCAAGAGATTTCTCAATATTTACGGCAACAAGAACAAGCAATTCAGCACAAAAACGAGTTATTATTGGCCACGATGACTAAGTCGAATTCAGTAATGACACAGATGCAAAAAGAATTGGATGACAAAGAAGCGTTAATACAGGTGTTACAGAAAAACAACCAGCATCTTATGGCAGAATTGATCACCGCAAAAAAGTGTGTCCAAGACTTTAATCAGTGGCAGCAAACTATCCAAACACAAATTCAAACCGAAATGTCCAGTTTTTCTACCCTGAATGCTCACCTGCAAGTCGAAAATGAAATTTTGCAGTCAAGGATACAAGTATTGCAGGAGTTCGAAAAGCAGATATTAAAGGATGAGGGTGTAGAACTAAATGCCACATTGATGACAAATGTGGACATAGATTTATTAAAACAATAGTTGGATAGCCGTGTTCAAAATAGCTGGACACTTTTTCGCAGGAGATGGCTGGCTATACTTGTTCCACCACTAGAACAAATGCGGTCAGAAAGGATTGGGGAGTCAAACCCTGGCATGGATCGACAGGTAGTGCAAAAGGATGTTGCCAACAGTACTGAACCTGCGGGTTCGAGTCCACCGTGCGTGCCAGAGTGTTAGAGGGCCACCGAACCAGGACGGATGAACCCGGACAGGTGCCGTAAAAAGTGGATTCGCGGAAACATTGTAGTAGACTTCTATTTAAAGCGCACAAAGGAAAGCGGTAAAGATCGGTAGTAGTTTTCGAAAAGAGCCTCTGTTCTGTTGGGCATTGTAGCGAGTGGATTGGTCACGTCTTGAACCGAGGTGTTGGGAATTTGCAAGTATAGTATTGTGTTCTGTCTGTTTGTTATATTGATCCAATTTGGGAAATTGCGAGCATCATAATTGAAATTAGGCATGAGTTATTGATGAGCACATTGAGTTCTGTTCTATTCTATTCGCATCTAACTATTCTGCTATTCTCCTTGTCGTGCCGATTTCCATTCGGTAGTCTTGTGTTGTGAGTCTGTTTGGTGATTAGTTATATACGGTTCTGGATCTTTTTCGTCATGAAATAGTGTGGTTTATCACCCTGTGAGAGACTGTGTAAGGTCGAAGTGAATCATTTGCGTTTTAGTATTTTTTCGGTTAAGTGACCAGATTTGATACAGTATTCTGCGTTCACTGAGGATCCCGATCTTAGGAAGAACGTGCATCGATAAAGTTCTGTATGTGAGCAGAAGCATTGGTAAGTCTGTCAAATTTGTGGTAGGAACTTGTGACTTGAGTCGGTATACGATAAGTGTGGCGTAATCTCGATTATAGTTGTCCGTGTTCGGTATACCTACCTATCACATGGAATCAGCATATTGAGTAGTATTCAATTAATGAAAAGTGAGTATTCTATTAGTTATGAGTATTCTATAGCAGATGCAGTCCAAAAGTCCTAATATTCACCGTGCTGAACAGTTGTCAGTAGTCAGAATCAACCATGGTGCTAAGACGTGATGGAGTATTTATGAGTGTGTGGAAAATTGGGAAAATAGTACAGGGCCTCTGTCTAACAGACCCCTACCACTCCCAAGAACTCGAGGACCCGATAATACTCTTCTGAAAGTTGGATAGAAAGTATTATCGTTTAACAGAACGTAAGTACACTCACGAAACAAATGAGCTAAAAAAGCAGTTGAATACAGCCCATGGAAAACTTGCAACAAGTTACAGCAAAAATATGGATCATGTAGCAGAAATCGGCAATGAACTGCTTGCAGCAAAAGAAGCACTCAGAGCAGCCATGGAAGAAAATAAAGAGAAGACTGAACACATAGCACAATTAGAGACCAAAGCAGAAGCGAAAGCATCAATCGGGACACCAATAGAGCCAAGACAAGAAAATCCTACTGATGAGGTAGAGGTACGTCCTCTATCTCCCCCGATTTATAATTCTCCAATAAAAGAGCAGATGGCGGAACCACATGATGATCGTCCAATGCCATACACTGCAAAAATAGGTCAGAGGGAACGGGCACTATTGGTGTCCCGGTTGATAGAACATTTTGAAGATGAAGTCATGAAAGTCATGAAAGAAGCAAAGATTAAAGGTAGAGACTTAGAGAAGATCATGAAGCCTTTCAACATTTCGTACGGATTGATGAAAGAGAAAACAAGACAATACATCAAAAAGACCACACAGAAAAATCCAGACGAGTAGCTGCACTTCAAAAATGACACATTCACGTATACTCAAGAAGAATTTGAAGCTGCACAGCCTGTTTGGAGAAGGAAATTTTTGGAGAAACATCCTACATTACGGGTGCACTGGCAAGTGGCACCATATTTATTACAGGTAAATCCATCCTTTTGTCCAACACCTCGTAGAAGAGAAGCCAGAGAATTTTTGGAAATGCAAAAGAATGGTGCTATCAATAAACAGTGGCTAAACTATCCACTATTTCCAAGTCCACCGCATAACTATCTACCAACGGAGGATTATATGGTAAAGACCATCGAATTTTGGCTACACAGTTATGCAACAGTACCAGATTTAACTATTAAAATGACAAATAAAATACTCAGTATGATACTTACAGGATTGAAGGTCTTCAAACATGCGGCATATACATTTTTGAACTTCATTGGTATTAATCAGGGAACAGACATTCTTGTTTTTGATTTGTCTATTATGCCTATCTGCCCTACCATAATGGCTTATTATTCCAGACTCATGTTTTTGCCAAGTACATACATGCAGACGTTCGAAGAAGACTTTTTCACAGGGTTTTTTGAAATCGATTCAGAGATCTTTTTAAAGATGTCATCCAACCTGAATGCCAGATTAGTGGCATATGAGCTAAGCTTCTTCACTGATCATAGACAATCGCCACATGACGGTGTGAAAGTTGAACAGTGGAAGCAGCTAATGATACGTGAAGCCAATCTGTTTAATGAAATAGAGCAAAAAGTGTATAGAACATACTCCCGACGACTCTCAAAGCCTGTCGGGGACGACAGAGTTCAGGAGGGGGGCAGTGTTGAGGGAGAATCAAGCAAAAAGAAGAAAAGAAGAAGACAACGAAAGAAGCTTCACTAAAAAGATCATATCCGGAGATACATCTCTGCAAGAAGCCTCGGAGGGGCACAACACCCATCTCTGCACAGAGCCCCGCAGGGGCACATATCAAGGAAAAAGCATGTAGGTGGAAGGAGGAACCAGGGCCAGGAAAGTGTCCATGAAGATGTGCAAGAAGATAATTGGCAGGTACTAATCCTTCTGCTGACAGCATGCGATGAAAAGAAAGTAAACAGGCTTATAGCAATACAACAGGGTCAAATGTGTGCAACCAACACAAATCAGAGGACCAAAAGTTAGAAAGAGGTAGAGGCTGAAAAGTTGAAGAGAGTAACTAAGAATAGCACATTCTTAGTCATTGGTGGCGTTTGTGGCAACCCAACTGGATACAACAACCCAGATATGTGATATACGAAATACCAAGGGGCAAAACAGAAGCAAGGGACATACCTCGGATAAGATAACCAATTGTCTAACAGTCCTTGTTGCCGCTTCGACCGCTGGGTGCGTGTATTCAGGCCTCTTAAACAAACTGAAGACAAGGAGTAAAGCCTGTCAAGGGATGATAGAGACAAAGAGGGGGAGAGTGTTGCAGAGCAAAGAGAGCACAAGGCAGAGAAAAAGAAGGGCCCCAAAATTTTTCCGATTTGGACACCTTATTTTTGTATTATAACCATTCTTGTAATATATTTTCTTGTAAAGGCACTAGAGGAGTCCTCTAGATGCATCCCCACTGAAGATTAGTAGCTTACCCATGTAAATTAGTAGGAAATTAGCCTTTTAGTGAATAAAGTGCCGGTCTCTGTGTGAAAGGACCATTTTTAAGGCACAAGTATATAAGTCAATTTGTGACTCTTTGTAAAGACTTTTTGCCATTGTGAGAATCAAGAGCACAGAAATTCGAATTTGTGTCTTCTCCTCTCTGTATCATCTTCTTTGTGAGCTGGTGTGCATGTGTGTTGCTTGAAAAGAGTGTTAAGAAGTGTTGTCTATCCATGAAAGCGTTTGTTTGCTGTGGTTAAGGTGTGTGTGAAGTGTAGGAAGTGTTGAAGTGTAGGAAGGTCATTCCCACGACTCAGTAATTTGCTCATAACTTGAAGTAGAAGCATCAGAATTGAGTGAAAATACTGCCATTGGATGCGTCTTTTCGAGAGCTTCGAAACACATATGCTATTTACTATATTTGGAGTTCAAAGCTGAGAAAAAATCTCAATTTACTGTTGGCTGTTGCACCAAGTATCGCGACACCATGACTGACAGTTGGAGCTTGTTTGGTTTAGTCTTTGCCTTGTTTGCACTCTTTGAGTAATTCATTTTCATTAATCGTCATTTGAATGCATGTCTTCATACACTCGGCTAGGTTTTGATACTCATCGGATTGATAATTAAAGCGTGAATCCTCACTATATGTACTTGAGGGGGATTGAGGTATAGTCTCTTTCTCCACAAGTCCCTAAGTTGGTTCTTAGGTACACACACCTGTACCTCCAATCCATATTTGATTATCGCATCCGATAATAACCGAAGGAACTACCTGTGCCATGATCACCTCGAAAGCCACCACTCAAGCTGCCACCTTAGAAGTTAGAGAGCCCCCCACCACCATTGGTGCGGATGCATTCACTTTTCTGATATCTAACCTCGAGGTGGAACCCATTAATATTACATTTGATTTTGAAATGCAAGACACATTTTCTAGTGAATTTCAATTTTCAAAAGGAAAATTTTTCTTGCAAGAATACGAATGGCCCAGTTTCCCCACCTCACCACCTGATCAGCACCATGAACAAGTAGTGTCAAGCTTAGACGAGGACAATCGGACAATAATTGACGATGATGACGGTGACGATAAAGCCAGCCAAAACAATCAAGATTCTTAGGATGACGAATAGCATGAACAACAAGAGCAGCAAACCAAAGCCCAAGGAGATACTAGCACCTATGAAGAGAACACTTTTGAAGCCACAACATACACACTAGCAATTCAGAAGCTATACCGCAACATGCAAGCCATGTGGGTAAGTAGACGAATCTCTGAGGAACAAAGTAAAGAAATATTACAGCAAGAGCTAGCCAGCAGAGGATTTGAGGCCTGCTTTGTAGAAGGTTTAATGAGTTAGTCAAATCAATAGGTATCATAGAGGCACTCCATTTCTTAAAAAGGAAGCCATTGCCACAATTTGAACCTCAACGCATACATTTAATGTCAAGACCCAATCAATACATCCAAGTCCCCATAGATGCCCAATCCTCCTGACATCGAGAAGAAGCAAGGATCATCCCTAAACCCCCACCTAAATCACCAACATCAAGAGAAATGATCATCATTGACTCCCCACCATAAGCCTCAACAACCATACCTACAACCACCATGGAAATCAACTCCACATCAACCGAGACTCTTCCCTCTCCTATACATTCAACTTTCTTAGTGCACCCTAGCTCACCTCAATTGGCGCAATTCATGGCGAGTGCTACAGTAGAAGCTAGAGTACCTCCAGTGCCCCAAACTGTACAAGAAACCTTTACACCTAGTGCCTCCACCCTAATTCCCCCCATTCCACTTAATCCTTTCCTCACCCCTTCCATTTCTTCCTTTCCTCTTCCTCCACAACCCATTTTTCCAATTCTTCCGCTGATAACCTTCTCACCCATATCCCCTCCCAGTCCAACTACATCATCTCTGTCTTACCCTCTACACCAACTAGTCTGAGAAACCCAACATGTAATATATTCCTCGATGTTTGTAAATCCTACGTTCACACCCACTCACACACCCATGGTCATGCCTCTTTTCACCATTAGTTCACTCCATAACACATCTAGTGACATGGATATTTCACCACACACCACACCATTGCTCACATACACCATTTCACCACACCATATCAACACAGCACATTCACTACCCCGACCCCATTTTCCTTTCCCCCTACATCTACCACCACACCAACATCATCTTCACACATCGCATCATTGTTATTATCACCCATTGTAGACACCAAATTTAGTGAAATGTTTGCATGTATGAATCAAGTCAAAGATGAATTTGACTCCCTCGAAAGCACCTACCAGGCATTGCAACAGACCACTACACAACTACATTCCAATTAAACTCATTGACTACTGAGAATGCTTCTCTTAACATATGACATCAAGAACTCTCTGATGCTTATCACTCGATGGATTTGGAATTGGAGCAGAAGTCTAAAGAAGCTATGAACAAAATAGAAGAACAACTATGAGCCCAAATTGTACATAAAGCAACAATGACTAGAAACATGGGGCTCTTAGGAAGACACCTTGCAACTGCCAAAGAAGAGAACCAAAGATTACAAGAACAAAATCATGAAAACTTTGAAGCAGCCATGGACAAACCGGATGAACCAATAAGTCCAAGAAGATTAAAAGCAATCCCCTCCGAGACCATGTAGTTACTCTTTGATGATCATGCCCGTCTACTCAAAGATTATGATCGGATCAATGAAGAATATCAACGCTTACAGATGAACACACTACTTTACGACTAGAAGCACCTATACAGTAACAAAGTGTTCAAGAGGTCACACCACAAAAAATCATGGAAGAACTAGTCACATTACAGATGCGTGTGCTAGACCTACAAGCCTAGGTTACAGGTCAATTAGAGCCTTTCAGACCTGAATCCCCATTGGAGATACCAATGAATGAAGAGACAATTTCAATCCCGATAGAGGCAACTTATGAAGAAGAATATGAACCACAATCGACCTCAGGCAGACGAGTCACATCAGAAGGACAAGATACATTTGAGTTAACCACCCCAACATGGCTAATTTGAAGAGCTTGGTCAGACTCACCCAGCCAGGGTTGGAGCCCAACTCCATGTGATGGCCCTCATAGAAGAAAGAATCTTGTAATCACCTTATTTTGCACAATTGGTGCCATGAAGGGATATATCCATCGACAAGCTTCAATACAAACCTTATTTTTTGTACATGGTAGAATACCAATTGGCCATTGAAAAGAAAACTAAGAAGAAACAGACTCACACCACCCATTTCAAACCAAAAGAATTACCCCTATAGGTGAAAAAAGGTAAAATCTTTCAACCCAATTGGTACAAGGAGCTTTTGCAAGAATATCTAGAGATGATGCATACATGGAACAAGGCCCCACTACATTTAAAGTACAATCCATGCTATGGTTCCATGCCATGACATCACTCGTAGACTGCATTTGCTATTAAAGTTCAAAACAATAAGCAGTGCTAGGATTGGTTGAATTATCCTTATTTAACACCACAGTGCGGCCCTCCAATAGTAGGCTACATGATGGCAATGATACACCACTAGCTCCCCCTACTTCATCGCATGATCGACACAACCACGCAGATGACCATTAAAATTTTTGACCTCATGGATGCGACATTCAAAATCTTTCATAGAGTCAAATAACCTCATGTCAACACCTCAGGTTTTGAACATGGCAATGGAGACCTTGCATATGATATGAGCACAATGCCACCAATCAGGGTGTGTTATGCTTGGTACTGTCGGATCAAATATTTCCTTGCCTGCTACAAAATGACATTTGAAGAAATGTTTAGGACTGGATTTCAAGAATATCACTCTGAAGTCTTCATCAGTCGACAAACATATTTGCTACAGCTGTTTGCATGCGAACAATTGATGTATTATACACACCACCAGCTCCCACCACCAAAGGAACCACAAGTGATCAACTAGGAGAGCACACTTTAGCCTAGGATCTCTTGCAAACCTACATTACGTAGACCTTATCACAAGGATCTATCATGGACGATAGACACGAGAGGGAGGGGGGTGTTGGTAGTACATTCGATAGTGGTCAGAGGCATCGACACATAGGAAGTATGTAAAAATGGAAACACACTGAGTTGTGGGGGCCATACACTTCATTTTTTTCAACATATATACTTCATGATATCCTCTTTCAAACTTCAAATAGTGATTATTATCACTCCTGTAGCATATGTACCATAAAACACCAAACTTTGTATTTAGCAACTCCATTTTGTGCAAGCCGAGGAGTCCTCGAGCTTGAAGAGCCTAGGTATAATGGTCATACCAATCTTGGTTATTTTTAAACCTCATTTGAACCCCTAAATGACCCCGAGAGCCTATTTTTTAACTATGCAGGACACTAGATATGAAACCGATCAAAACTAGTCTAGAATCTATAAAAAGAGCTAGAGAGATCATCTTTGAGGTTGTTAAGTTAGACATTATAGCTATTTTTTTAGCTTCTAAGAGTGTTTTTGAGTAATGGAGCTTGTTCATGACCTTCCATTGCTTCTTTCTTGTCTCTACCATGTATGTGTGTGTGTATGTGTGTGTGCATTCTCATGCTTCTCGCCTGCACCTTTACTCACTACATCCATTCACAATCTTCATATCACTCCTATCTCTTCCACGGAAGCCTAAAGAGAAGATTCATAACTATACTCCTAGTCCCACTAATTTCAATAACTAGATCATCTCATCTAGTCAAGGACCATCATTAGAAATACCACATCAACTTCTCTCTAGAGTCTCCATATGAGACTCAATCTAACCACATGATTAACTGATCTTCCTATTGCTTGTGATAGAAGAGTGCCACTCCTATCTAGACAATCTAAAAGTGAGAAAGTGAAACTCTCTCTCTCTCTAATCTTATCTAAGGAAAAGATATCTACTAAGGGAATCTATTTCACTTTCCCTTTTCTTTTAGAAGAGATTTGATTGAATTCAATCACTCTACTCATCCAACAATGAGAACATGTACATAAGTTCCCCATGTTTTTCCTTCCAAAATAGCGGAGAATGAAACTCCCATGTGAAGGAAAATGACATTGAAAAGTAGAGTACATGAATTCCTTCTAAAATGTAGACTACAAGAAGGTTTATGAATTTATTTGCTCCTCTCTTCCACAAACTAATAAATAATCCCTCAGACAGAGAACGATTCTCCCATAAAGAATGAAGGTGTATTTGGTGAAGAGTGAAGAAAATAAATTCCTTCTAAGGGTCACCACTTGGCTCTGATACCAATGTAAAATAATATTACATAGCAATAATAAAAAACTCACATGGATGTCTTCCTCAAGACACATAGAGAATGTTGTTTGCTCCACCCGACCATAGTCCAAGCTACACCTCTTTTTGCATATCACTTTCCCCTCCTCTCTTCTACCTCATCAAAAAGGCAAGGTCACTCCTAGAGTGCCATGTGGCAAATCATCCTAAAAGGAGTTCCCACCATAGGAATAATGTGACAAAGGTTGACCCTTGAGCCACCATATATTAGTACTTTAGGTATACACTTATTTTTATGCCACACTTTCAACAATACAACATTGTCCACCATAGTATTTGGTTCAGGGTGAATGATTGCAATGGAGGGCTTCCATGGGTAAATTTGGTTAGATGTGATGTGCTAGCTATTGGTGAAAACTAGGGACTAGTGTGAGAAACTATCCCAAAGGCAAAGTGATTGGAGACTATGCTAGAATATCCCAAGCTTTGAATTTGATGGGTCATTCTGCATTGAAACTAACATATGTGATTTGTTGAGGTATCAAAATGGATGCATTGGTGTTGGAAGCTTTCTTGGTGATGGGTATTGGTTGTGAAAATATAGGATTGACATCTAGTGACCATTTTTCAACCTTACCTACCATGCATTGTTGCTTTTGAACCTAATTCTAGAAATGGAATCTGACAATTAAAGCATCTTTCTTGAATGAGTTTGTATTGACATCATTTGCACTTCTGCTGGAGTAATTATCACCATGTTAGCCATGGGTCCCTAACATTGTTTTTTCCTTTTTTCATACTCGTAGGCCTCTTTGCAATTTCATTGTATATGTCCTAGCTCTCAACAAAAAAGTCAAAACATGGGCATATCTTGCATAGTGGGGTTATTATACATAGGTGGCCATCTATTATTAACAAAATTTTTATTGTTATATTGGTGATGTGGTGGATAATTTTGATATTGTGGGTTTCTCTAGTGGGAGAAATATAACTGATGGATGGTTCAATAGGATCCTAAATCACAACATTGACTGGGGGTTGGTTATGGCTCTTCACATTGTAGGGACAACCCTCATTGGTGTGGTCCAATCATTGAAAAATAGCCCAATACATCTGGTTCAACACACAATTTTCTCATGTATGGCTGACATTTTGGCATTTTGTGCAAAAAACCTATTTCAGTAATTCATGTTGGATTGTTTTTAGGGTCTTTGTCAGCAAACACTCCAAATATTTAGCAAAACTCCAAGTTTATGTTCAAGCTACATGTCCATATCTAGAATAACATCTTGTGTCATGTCATTGATGCATCTAATGATCAAAATCTTCCCAAGTATTGGTATTAGAACATTGATGAACCATTGTGTAGTTATATCTATGGGTAGGGTGTTATCTAGTGGGATCTACAATCTAAACGTTATGGCATACACTTGGACAAACTATTGTGATTTTTTCTTAATATTTTGCAAAAGATCAAGGATTTGGGATGGGATCTTCTTCTTTTTGAATCTGTGCAGGAAGGTATCTCAAATCATAGTGTCGATATGGAAGGGATTTAACTCTAATTTAGTAAGCCATTTGGCAATTTCATTGAGTAGGGTGGATTGGAATATTTTTGCTTTATATTGTTCATCTCTATGAGCATTAATCACGTTTTCCAGTATGCCATAATTTATCTCAAAGCATTTGACATGAGCATCTAGATCATCTCCAAGAAAACCTCTGAATTTAGCATAAGTCATACCCATAGGGAATGCTCATCACAAAACCATATCTTGTTCAACCATGCTTCATGGACTAAATTGCTCAAAGGCATCCACAACTTCTTTGGAATCTGAACTTGATGAAAATCGTTTGGTAAGATTGAAACATCTGATTGATCTAGGCATTTCTTGATTGTAAATGGGAAATAATGAAAGAAGTTCTAAATACCAAGGATTAATTATTTCTAATTTTGCATGAGAGGAATGCCAATTGAAGGTCCAAAAATTAGAGAATGAGAAAGTATTCACTATCAATTTGTGGGCTCTAAAAGTCATCTGCAAGTGTAGAATGAAGTTTGATAGTATTTATGATATCCTCCAATGGGGAAACAATGCTCGAAATGTACTTTAGCAGGGGTGTTGTGGGTTTCATGTTGTTATCAGATAGTATCAAAGAAACTTTTGATGTCTCTATAGTGTGGTGGTGTAGTTGAAGATAAAAGATCAGAGTGCCTTTCAACCGCTACTTCTTCATCTCGGTCGCTTTTGGGGATCGTAGATTGTTGGAGGAGATGGTGGACACCTTCCAGAGATGAGATGGTGCTGCAAATTCCTGCTGCACACCAGCCAAAAATGAGTTGAGTAGTGCAAATGAGACCTCTTGAGATTTCCAGGAAGCACAAATAATCACCCAACTACCTTGGAAGATGATCATCAAATCATTGGATCAAAAGAAATAATTTGGAGTTTCATTGTGAGCCAAAAACTTGCTATTTTGGTCACCATAGCTACCCAAGAAAATGAACAACACTCCTTTTCTAGGGACAAATGAACAAAATCCTATTGGGAATATCTAATTGACTAAGATAGCTAGCTTTCACAAGTTATTTCACTTATAATGATCAATTGTGCTTAGAGAGTGATGCTTAGCAAAACTAGAATTCATCCCGACATTTTAGGGAGTTAATAGTATGCAGACCAGAGAGCAATGTTTTGAACGTAACTCAAGAATGGCTGAGGGAATTAAAATGAAACCTTCTAGCACTATCTAATGAATCTATACCAACTTAGAGATGAGACATGGGAATATTATATGTATTAATGCACATAGTTTACATTGAAATTGGAAATGAATGATTGCACAATGTGAGGGAATAGAAGAGCTATAATGTGAGCTGAATATGCCACACAAATTCCTCTGAAATCTCTACTATATCTTCCATTACTACACGTGACTAGATAGTCCTCTTTTTATAGCCTTTTGTTGGAGCCAAGATTCAAGTTTGAATTTGAATCTTTACCTAAAAGTGTTCCAAAGTTTTTGGACTTCATTTGCTATAAATCCTCACTAAATAATTTGTGGAAAGATTCTCCTAAGAACTCGTTATTGGAAGTGATTCCACTTATGCACTTTTACAAGGAGTAAAATGTTGGAGAATTCCTCTCCTATGCATAGAGGAAAGTGTAGAAGACCTTCTTAGGATCAAGACCTTCACCTATAGATGAAATCTAAAATAAAAACTGGTGTCAATTGAAAAACCAATGAACTTACAACTTTGTTCACTCAAACTAGAAACTAATAGATTTCAAATGAGCTATCAAACACGCAGTTTGGAGTAGTTTTGGTTTGGAAACTCTTTGCCTCAAAACAGGATGCCTATCTACTCAGTTGGGCTAAAAACTAGAATTCAATAAAAACTAAATAAATCATAGAGCATGGGGCGAATTTCACAAAACTATTTTAGACAGAGAAAGTACACAAGATTAGCTTTACAAGGAATATTTAAACTCTAAAAATGGATACATAAATTGAAAGATATGACTCTCGCAATCAGGCTGCCCAAAAAATGATGTGCGGTTGGACATAGTCTATGACACTGAAGAAAATGAAATGACTGAAACCAAATGAACTACCTACAACGGGTCATTAGTGCCTTCTTCCTCTGTTCTTGAGTATCCTCCCTTGCCTCTTTTGAATCCAAATGACCAGAAGCTCTCATGATGAGTTTGAGAGCTCTTCTCCATAACTCCTCCACTACTTTGAACAGCCAGTCTTCTCTTTTGGTTCAATTTTTGAATTTGATTCTCTTTTCATTGATTCTGTTTTGGCCTCCACTTCTCGCTGAAGTAGATGCTTCAATGTTTCATTTTTGTATTTCCTTCTATTTGAAGAAAATCCTTTTTGCAAAATACATACGACCTTGCTTCTTTATTTTTTAACACTCCCCCTTGTTGATATATTTAGGTACTGATATGTGTGAACACCCTAGGACTGTCGAGGCACTTTTTTCCCTCTTTAGGAGGTTTTTTTCCCCCAGCTTGTATATATGCCTATTGCCCTAATGGGCTACTTATCTTTGTACATTCTAGTGGTAATACATTCAATCTTGTGTGTTGTGCTCCAAGCTTCCTCTTCTTCCTTGTGTTGTTCGCGTGCTTTAGCAGACGTCTAACTCCAACAATTGGTATTAGAGCAGGTTGTCACTTCATCTAGGGCGTTGTCTACACCTTTCTGGTTGCAATATCAGAATCACACGAAATTTGGTAAGCATACTCAGGGTATTTCAGATATCAAAACGGCTTCAATCTGTGGTGTCGAAATCACGGTTTGAGCTCGTTTCGGCCTGCGAACACACTATCACAATGATTGTGCAAGCTATTTTGTCTTTTTGTGCCAAAGATATATACCAGTTTTGGTCCGCTAGTATAAGCATCTCAAAGTCTGGTACAGGTCTATCAAAACTCGTTTGGGTAGTTTTGTTCAACTTTTTGAGATACAATCATTTTTCTGCATCAAGATATTTTAATCAGTGGCCATGGCTGAAAGCAATGATGTATTTCGTATATTGGCTATTGAGGATAAGTTGGATGGTACAAATTACCCATTGTGGGCTTATATGGTGCATCATGTATTGGTCACAAAAGGACTATGGAATATTGTGCAGGGTGCTGAAAGACGTCCTGTTACACATGCAAATATAGGTACTACAAATATAGGTGTTGAGTTGATGGAGATGGTGTCAAAGATGATGATATTCTACAGATTCTTGTTTGTGCTGCTATTTTTGTTGCACCTACTACAGAGTAAATTCGTTGGGATGGCAGAGATGCTCAGGCACATGCATTGATAGCTTTGTCTGTCAAATGTGCCATTATTCCTCACATTCACTCTTGTAGAACAGCTAAGGATGCTTGGCATACACTTACCATATTATACCAGGCTAGGAATGAGGCTCGTGTTCCTTACCTCCATAAACAATTGGAGAGTGAGCACATGAATGAAGGTGATTCTATGGACAATTTTCTCACAAAGATCAAGGATTTGAAAGAAGAGTTGATTTTTGCTGATGAAGTTATACTAGATAGCTCACTTGTGCAGACTATTCTGAATGGTCTTCCTGACTCATATCAGAGTTTTGCTTCTACTCTTCGTTCGATGATGAAAGGCAATCCAAATGCCTTATCATTTGAGGAGTTAGTCTCTGTTCTGTTGCAAGAAGATCAGTCTAGGTAGAACAGGTCTAGTATGCATGTTGCAGATCAAGCTTCCCTAGCTAGTTAGAAGGGCAAAGGAAAATGGAGCTCTTCTACTAGTAAGCAGAAATTTGCAAATGTTGCACATTCCAAGAAGGAAGACAAAGATGAGAAGAAATTAGAAAAGCAGAAATTGTTTTGCAAATACTATAAAGCAAATGATCATGTCATTAAGAGCTGTCCAAAACTAGTTGCTAAAGAGGCAAAGAAGAAAGAGGTCGAAATGGTTGTTGCAAAGGCCTCTACATCGAGAGTCTACTAATCTTGCGCAGGAAGAAGAATGGGTGTTTACTACTGTTTGCAGTTTTGACCCATCTTCTCATGAGTAGTGCATGTCTGCAGTAGACTCAGATGTTTGGTACTTTGATAATGGGGCAACCAGACATATTACCTTGCAGCACAGTTTCTTCTCTTCACTCAAGCCTGCCTCTACAAGGGATACTATTACATGTGCCAACAACTTCTCCTATCTTGTTATGGGGGTTGGTAAGATCATTTTTACTACTGCTGATGGTAGTTCTCTCACTTTTTCAGATGCTTTCTTTGTGCCAAGGATCAAGAAAAATATGTTACCAGCTTTTGTATTAGCCAAGATTGGCGTGGCTATGAAATTTGTTGATGACAGATGTACAGGTCATGAGTTGTCAAATGGTGACGTCATTTATGCTTCTGGCATTTTATGTCATGGGATGTATAAGCTCATAGAGTATGAAAGATGTGTAAATGATTTGGCATGTGTAGTACATGATTCTCAGGCTATGTCAGATGCAAAGCTTTTGCATGCATGCTTTGGTCATCTAAATTTTGCTAGTTTGCTATGCCTATAGAAATCTGAAATGGTGTCCTCTTTGCCCAAGCTTGAGGCACCCCGTAAACATGTATGTGAAGGCTGTATTTTGGGCAAAATGCAGCATTCTTCCTTTCCAAAAGATGGTTCAGTTCAGGCTACTCAGAAATTGTAGCTTGTAGATAGTGATGTCGTTGGTCCTATGCACCATGTGTAATTAGATAGGCATGTATCTTTTCAAACCAAGCACATGGTGCTTGCTTTAAACCATATAATGCCTTCTTTAATTTGCACACCTGGTTTTCATGCCCTTTCTGCACAAAGCCACAGGGCTAAAAAACATACACTTCTTCATGCAAGTCACCATTCAAAAATGTTGTTTTAATGTCCAACTCATGTACATTCCAACCATGATGAGATGCAAGTTCACAGATGCTACGAACAGTAGTCATTTGGCAACTAGGAGCAAGGGTTTCATCAAAATCAATGCCTCTTTCATGTGCATAACCCTTTGCAACAAGCCTAGCCTTATACCTGTCAACTGTTCCATCAGGTTTACGCTTCAACTTGTATACCCACTTAGTGCCAATGGCCTTCTTTCCATGAGGCAATTCACGTAAAGACCAAGTACCATTTTTCATGATATCATCATATTCATGTTGCATTGCAGCCATCCAATGTACAAAATTTTGTGCTTCATCAAACAAAACAGGTTCAGTCTCATCACAGAGACTAGAAGCAGCCATAGCATAGCACTATGAGACCCTGACCAAGTACAATATGACAGAGATGCATCTAATTTGCTATCACGCAAAGTCTCCACCAACCATTTTGGCATAGTTTTTGCCTACTCAATATCAGATCTCTCATCAACAAGTGCATCATGTAAATCTACATTAGAAATGGAATGATATGCATCATCACATGAAACCCACAAAGGCTGAGGAGTTGCCTCATTACGACTAGCACTAGATTGTCCATCTATAAAAAGAGGCAGCAAAGTATCATACATGTCTTTGGAGCTAAAAGATGTCTCCTTAGTACATGAAAGTAAGGGCTAAATAGCATCTTCCACAAAACCAACATGACAACTAACCAAAATACATTTAGTCTATGGATGATCCAGACGATAGCCTTTGCTTTCAGAACTGTAACCAACAAAAATACATTTTATTGCTTTATCATCTAGATTTCAACGATGTTGTTCATGTACTAATACATATGCCAAACAACCAAAAACATGCAAATAAGCAACAGATGGCTTGCGACCATGCCAAGCCTCATATGTAGTGATAGAATACAACGCTTTAGTGGGACACCTGTTAAGTACATATGTTGCACACATGGCAGCCTCAAGCCAGAAACTATGTGGTAAAGCCTGGCTCTTGACCATACACCTCACCATCTCCATGAGTGACATGTTCTTTCATTCAGCAACTCCATTTTGTTGAGGTATATACGGCACTATACACTTATGTTTTATCCCTCATTCAGCCAGAAATGCATTAAAGTCAGAAGACATATATCCCCCCCCAATCAGAACAAAGGGTGCCCATTTTACATGCTAACAGATTTTCTGCCAAAACCAGAAACTGTTTGAAGCACATAAACACTTCGAACTTTGCCTTCAATGGATATACCCATGCATGCCTGGAAAAATCATCGATGAAAGTCACGAAGTAAAGTTTTGGTAGTACCACCTCACTTCCTTGAGGTATCCATCCATCTCTTCCAACAACAATCTTGCATCTTGAATTTTGCCAACATGTCTTTAATGTACTTTCTTTGAGTGAGAAACAAACCATGATTTTGTAGACAACTTCCAATCCTAGGAAGTAGGTAAGTGAGCCTAAATCACTTATCTTGAATTCTTTTCTCATTAGTTCTTTGATTTTCTTCATGCCATTTGTATCATTTCATGTAAGTATAATATCATCCACATACATACACAAATAGATGACTTCATAATTACTCCTTTTTATGAATAGTGATGGATCTGCCTTGCTAGGTTGAATTCCATTGCATGCCTCCATTCTGATTTCTTGTTTGCTTTATCAAATGTTGAAGGTTCCTCTTGATTTATGTCATGTGCTAGATAGATTGAATATTTAGTGACTAGAGAAGTATCAAACCCATACCTTTCTCGTTTTCTTTTCTCCTTCATGGACCTTCTTAGGCCATGATGTGATGATTCTGATGATTCTGCCTCTTGTCCAAGTTCTGGCATTTTTGCTTTACCTTTAGAATTCTACATTTTGAGTTTTTCATACTAAGTTTCTTCATCATCTTCTGAGGTATCCTGCTCTTCAACTTTAGAAGAATCATCCTTAACACGTTTTGGAAAATCTTCTTCAAGATCATAAGGTAGGTTGACCTTTCTACATGAATCTTCATACCAAGAACTATTCTCATCAAATACATCATCTCTACTCACCAAGAATCCTTTGGTTGTTGGGTTGTATAATTTGTAGCTCTTTTGATTGTTTTCATATCCAATGAATACACACCTTTCTGCTTTGGGATCCATCTTGCCTCTAACCTTGAAGGAACATGAGCGAAAGCAACACATCCAAAAATATTACAATGATCCAAGTTTGTTCTTCTTCCATTCCAAGCCTCATATAGTGTCATGCCATCAAGTAATTTTGAAGGTAACCTGTTAATCAAATAAGTGTTGTGGATACAGCCTCAGCCCATAAGTAATTAGGTAAGTGCTTCTCATTTAGCATAGACCTTGCAGCTTCAACAATTGTCCTATTCCTTCTTTCTGCCACTCCATTTTGCTTAGGAGCGTACCTTGTAGTGATCTCTCTTTTGATTCCTCTTTCTTGAAGGAAGGAGTCAAATGCATGGGAGAAGTACTCTCCCCCTCCATCTGACCTTAGCCTTTTTAATATCTTACCTGTTTGATTCTCCACAAGATCCATATATCTTTTGAAGCATGAAAAGACTTCATCTTTGTGTTTCATAAAATATAATATAGTCCATCTACTGCAATCATCAATGAAGGAGGCACATTACCTTGATCCAGATATTGAAGCATCCTTGCTAGGTCCCCATACACCTGTATGAACCAAATTCAAGAGATCTCCATGCATATATCCTTTCTTCATGGTAGCCTGTGAGACTTTCCAAATTGACATGCACTACACTTATAAATCCTGTGTTGTTTTGACAAGTTAGGGAGTCCAAGTACACTTTGGTCCCTAAAAATTTGCTTTAATGATCTTTCACCAATATGTGCTAACCTTTTGTGCCATACTTCCAATTCTGTGAGTGTTTGACTACCATAGTTAAAGAGAGCAATGTTTCTAGTGTCTTGTAATTCAAATGTGAACAATCTACTTGTCTTTTCACCTTTTTCAATTCTCCTAAATCCTTGGCTTGGACCCTAAACAAATGCTCCTCCTCTTGTGAACCTGAATTGCAACCCTTTCTCTACTATCTGCCCAACACTTATCAAATTCATTGTAATGGTAGGGACATAGAGTACCTTACTAAGTAAGTGGATGTTTCCATCACGTGCTTTGACATTCCTATTTTCTCCACAAGGTGTCTTGTATCATCTCCTATTTGTAACTCATGCTTGTTCCTTGGATCTTCTAAAACTGATAGGAGGGCCACATTTGCTGCCACATGATTGGAACAACTTGAATCTATGTAGAAAACATGCTTATCAGATTTACCTTGTGGCATGACCATATTCATGATTAGCAATGAGTCCTCTTGATTTGATTCTTCTGTGTAGTTATTGAAGTCTAGTCTTCCCCTATTGCCTCCTTGATAGTTTCAATGGTAATTGTTGTGGTTGCCATGGTAATTGTTGAACCTTCCTCTTGAGTAGCCATAACTTCCTCTATTGTAGCCTCTACCTTTTTTATTCCTGGAATTCCTAAAGCAATTTTCAGTTGTATGATTAGTTAATCCACATATAGAGCATGAATTAGAGTCTTGGGATATCCCCCTGCCTTGCCTTCCTCCTCTGCCTCTACCTCTACCATGTCTTCCTCTATCTGCATAGTTAGCTTGATGTGTACCTACTTCATCATCCACTTTCTTTCCTCTTCCTTTGTTTTGTTTGGAATTTCCTTTCAAGATTGATTACCTTTGGAAATTTCTCCACTCTTGATGAGCTTGGCCTCTTGAGTAAGTAGTTTTCCTATGAGTGTATTGAAATCTAGTACATGCATATCCATGTATCAATCCATAGCTATGGGGAATGCTTCCCACTTGTCACTTGGTGAACATGAAGTGGTGCTGCAAAAACTTTGCACTACACCAGCCAAATGAACTCTAGGGATATGTAGTGGGACCTTTTAGCTTGCCAAAGGATGTATTAGACACCCTATGTACCTTGGAAGATCACTCTCAAAAATTTGAATCAAAACACATAAGTTGGAGTAGATTCAAGAGCAAAAAACTTGCTATTTATGTTCATATATATGCTCAGTGTTTTGAACAATTCTCTAGCCCCAGCATCAATTAGCTTAATTCCTTTTGAGGAACTCTTAATAGCTTAGTAAGCTAACAATCAAGAGTTATCTCATAAAAAATGATGGACCACATAAAGAGAAAGAAGTCTAGAAAGTTATAGGACCATCCTGATTTTCATGGGTTGTAGCAATACTCAGACCCATGAGCAAAAAAATGTTAATATCTCAAGATTGAGATATGAAATCCTTATAAAATTTTGTAGGCATATACTAGACAGTATGCTGATTTTATGAAGCTTTGAATCATGGAAAGTGATGAAGCCCATACTGAGGAACAACTCTAAGAAAAAACACTGATCTGATGAAGTGATGACAGAGAAGTAGAGAATGAAGCAATATACTCGACTTCAACTGAACATATCTTAAGATTGAAAAAGCCAATAGCAATTAAATTTTATGAGCATTTAGCAGACTTAGGGAAAAAGCTTTAACAACTTAAATCATTGAAAATTATGCACCAAGCTCAAAGAAATCATCTCTACAATCTGACTAAGAAATCTGAGAGATATGGTAGAGAATAGTACACTTCACAAAAGCATGAAAATATGAACTCAAATGATCATGAAAATGAAAGTGTATTGATTGTAAAATACAATGTATTTACTGATACATATGTGTCCCTTGAACCCACACTTTGATATGGCATAAAGCTCAGCTCATGGAGGTCAGAAAAATTCAACTAAACTGCCATGTATTTATAGTGATGGTTGGAGCCTCATTTTGAATTTGAAGCTTCCTATAATCACTCTCCAAACTTTTTAGTGATTGATTTGATTCTCCAACTACCTTCAATCACGAATTCGTGGCTTCTCCTTTCTTTTTTCATCAAGTGGACTCAACCACTTTAGATGCTTTCACTTTTTACATCAAGTAAATACTCAAAGATTACCAGAGGGAGTTCACAAGTGAACTCTACAAGGAGTTGACATTTCCTTTAAATTTCTAAGCCTTTTGATGACTCAAGCCATCCCTTGGACTTGCCATGGACTTGTTCCAACAAAAGTACAATCAATGAAGGTATATTCTATCTTTACGCTTCATATTTGGATATCAAAATCTATTCGGATGTAGATTGGGAAGGAGCGAAGGATGATAGAAGAAGTACCTCTGATTACTTAGCATTTGTAGGTTCAAAGCTAGTGTCATGGAGTTCCAAGAAGCAACCAATAGTTGCTTTATCCACAACTGAAACAAAGTATAGAGTTTTGACCATAGCAACTCAAGAGGCAATATGGTTAAAAGCATTTTATATAGATTTGGGACTTGTGAGTTACAAACCGTACATATTTGGAGATAATGTAAGTTCCATGCATTTAGCACAAACCCTATTTTACATGAAACAATCAAACACATAGAGGTTCATTACTTCTTCATGAGGGAGAAACTCATGGCAAAGGAGATTGATATTTCTTTTGTTCCAGCGAAATGCAAGTAGCAGATATGATGACGAAGGCACTTGATGGAATAAAGCTTTGCATATTTAAATCAATGGCAGGTATTCAACCTATTAGAGAATGAAGACTCAAGCATACTTTAGCTTGAGGGGGAGCTATTGGAACATCAAGCTTACACTATGCTTAAGGTGTATTTGATCTACATCAAAAAGCTATCGCTTGGATTATGTCAAAATATCCATTGAAGCATTCTTTTATTTATGGATAAAATCCTAGAGCTTTTATTTTTGTAGAGGTTTTTTATGGATCATTTACCATTGTAAAATCTTAGAGCTTTACACATGTAAAAGGAGAAAAAGAGAGGTCAAATTCCACGAACTTGAGGTGTTTGATCTTGGCAATCAATGAGTCAATCAATCACCTAAAAGTAGATCAAATTAGATCTTCACTTTTCGTAGATTGTAGTAAAGTGAAGTGATTCTCTTCAACAACTAATCTTGCCTTAATTTGAATTCAAAATCCACTCAAGAAGTCTTGGAAAACTTCAAGATTCTATATAAAGACTTCAAATCACTTCTACATTATATGGAAGCAATATCCATACACTTGTGGTCATCATTGTCTTGCTTCTTCATTTATCTGCATTATCTTCTTCAACAACAGTAAACTTGCAGAGGTTGCTGCTCTCTTTACGAAGCCCCAAATTGGATGAGTGAGAATTCATTTGAAAGGTATTTGTGTCTATTCTATGTATACAAATTCTCAAAGAATGTGGTTTAGTAGATTTGGAGACATCATAGTTTCTGTATCTCAAGGTCTATCTCTACATAGCCTTGAAAAATAGGAGGTACCATTGTTGAGTGTCAGGTTCATTCCAAAAGCATATTTTGCTTATTTCTTTTACTCTTGTGAATTCTATACACTCAAACCTTTTTGTATCACCCTTGCAAAAGGTTTTTTTCCAATTGTAATAATTCTGGCTAGTATGAGCATTTGAAGTTGATTGTTTCATCCAAAGATAGCAAGTTTTTTTAGCTAATCAATGTGCAAACCTATCTGTTTTGTATAGACTCTTTCTCCTTGATGCTCCAAAGCACATAGTGTATTTTATTGCACTTAGCACGTGCTTGTAAAGTCTAATGTTTAGTCTCCATAAGCTCAAGGGCTGGTCCTATGCTGGTTGGTTGGACCAAACTTTGTTGCTTCGCAACTCACTTTTCTACCTCCTACAATCTTCTCCAAGTTCTTTCAAAGTTCTCTTCATAGTCAATGTCCGTGCTATTGCTTATAACCTTTAATAACAAGTCTTTCATTACACTTGTCCAAATTACCATCTGATTTATACTTCACTTTGTACAGCTGCTTAACTCCAATAACTTGATGGCTTTGGAACAAGTGTCCAAGTGTTTTTCTTTTCAATTGCATCCCTTTTTGTTTGCATAGCTTCTTCCCATTCACATTGACCTTGAGCTTCTTTGAAGTTGTACGGCTCTAGAATCTATTGAATGTGATGGATAAGTGCATAATTCACATAGTGAATTTGTTCACATTGTTGCTTCTCAATGAGCCTTCGAGATCTCATATGTTGGTGAGAAGTACTTGCTTTTGAGTTTTTCTTAGAAATGATTGTGTCCCTCTCTAAAGTGTAGATGGGTGGACAAAAACTTGAAATTGGTTCTTTGTTTAAGTACTTTGAGGCTTCATCAAAGACTACAACTTTTGAAATAGTGATGGACTGGTTCTCAAGATTGTAAAATTAATAAGCCTTATATTGCTAACTATAGCCAATGAATAGATGTTTCTTGGACTTAGATTATAACTTATGTTGATCTACTTTGGGCACATGTACAAATGCTTCACTTCTAAAAGCTCTAAAGTAGTTGACATTGGGCTTGTGTACATGGCTTTAAATGGAGTCTTGTTGATTAGTGCACTTGTGAAGCCTATATTGATGATGTGCACTATGATGTGTATAGCTTTGAGCCAAAACTTGATCAGTAATGCTTTGTTGTGAAGATTAGTGTGTGCCATGTCCATGATGCTTCGAATGTTTCTTCTAGCTACTTCATTACGGGATGGAGTATGAGGTTGAGTGACTTGTCTCTTTATGTCCTTTTGATTTAATAAATCATTGAAGTCTTGATTGATGAATTCACCACCTCCATCTTATCTAATGGTCTTTACTGAACTTGATGCTTCATTCTCAACTTGATAAATCCATTCTCAAAATTTAGAAAAGGTATCCGCCTTGGACTTGAGAAAGTATACCAGGTATATTTTGTGTGATCATCTACTAAGAGAAAAGAGTATATTAATCCACTAAGTGATGGGGTATTCAGTCATCCATAGAGATCCATGTGGAAAAGGTCTAGAGGGATCCTTGCACAATGGAAACCTCTTTGGGAACTCAAGCCTATGTTGCTTGCATTGGCTGCAATCTTGGTAGATATCGTGAACTTGCCCAATTTTGGATAATCCCTTAACCAAGTGTGATGATAAGGTCTTATTTAAGTAAGATGTGTGGCCATATCTCTGGTGCCATAGGCTAGAAAGTGACTCCTTAGAAAGAAAGCATGAAAGCTTGTATAGGCCTTTGTCTTTAACTCCTTATGCTATGATATCTTTAGTTGTAGGATGAATCACCTTTACAGATATGTTGTCAAATAATAATTGTTTGTGATGGTTAGTGATTGCCTTAATAGACAAGGTTCATGCACAAGTTGGGTGCAAACAATTCATTTGATAAATGTGATTCAAGTGATGGTTAGGAAGGCCATAGTTATGGCACTAGCTCTGTGACTTAGAGCATCTAAGATCACTCAACAAGGAATATTTGGGATATCCCATATATATATATATATATATATATATATATATATATATATATATATATATATATATATATATATATATATATATATATATATATATATATATATATATATATATATATATATATATATATATATATATATATTCGAGATCTAGAGAGGTACTTAGGTTGAGCCTTGGTATCTAGGATCTAGTTACTTTGGAACACAAAAGAATATCCACTATTATATGTTGACTAGAACCAAAGTACACTAGTTTTGAACATAAGGGATTCATTGGAATCCACTTATGTACAAGTAATATACATTGGGGTTTAGTGGTGCATGCCTCACTAAATTGGAGGAGACCTCTTGGCACACATCTCCTTCGGATTGGGGTTTATCCTTCATAAGTTTAAGAAATACATTTTCTCCCAATGAAGTGTGAGATGAGATATTTCATCTCCATAGACATCACATACTCACTTAAGAGTTTTTAGGAAGGAAAATTCCATTACTATGAATGGCTCTTATAGATTCATACATAGAGGATGATCAGTAGATATAGATTTTTTTGGTTTGATACACATCCTATTCATTATGGTATCCATGCACATGATTATTGGTCATTTCATTGACGACATTTGATCCTAGAAAGGAATTTATTGTCACATAATCCTAGTAGGAGATGGTTGAACCATGCCTTAAGAGAGAGGATTATGAAGTAATCCTCAACCATGGCTTTTGGGGCAAGTGGTTAGCCCATTGCCCTCCTAACTGGGAGGTTGTGAGTTCAATTCTCAACATTGGTATCAGAGCCTAGTTGAGGAACTTGGGCAAGATGGAGGTGAGAAGCCTCAATCTTGGGCAGTTGGGAAGTGCTTGACTGTGAATGAGTTTGAAATTGGCCAAGAAGGAAGGCCCATGGGGATTTGAGCACCAACGGAGGGTTGGATAGGTCCAAAATAGGTCCATGCAATGGAGTTTAAAGCTAGTAGATGTTCAAAACGTGGGAAAGGACCCAAGTTAGATATAAGGGTCCACAAGTGAGCATTAAGGACAATGCTCAATCTAAGGGGGGAGGAATGTTGCATAATTCTAGTAGGAGATGGTTGAGCCCCACCTTAAGAGAGAGGATTAGGAAGTAACCCTCAACCATGGCTTTTGGGGCAAGTGGTTAGCCCATCACCCTCCTAATTGAGAGGTTATAAGTTCAATTCCCAACATTTATTTTCCTCCACTCTTTACAAGATTATCCTTCATGGGTTATGGGAGATTGTGTCTCCAATTTTATGGAAGGATCCATTAAGAGTTTATTTATATGCTCTTGTTGATGGAAGAGAGGAGAAAATGAATTCATCAATCTCTCTTTTAAGGAAAGGAGAAAGTGGGGAGAGATCTCACTTTAACCCTTCTCCTTTGAAAGAGAGAAAGGAGAGGAAAATATTATTTTTAGGGATGGTAATTGAGTATGATTTACTCCTAAAGAGTGGTTAGGTAGTAAGAGAAAAGTAGGACTTATCTCTAGAGGAAGTAAACATAGAGTATGTTTTCCACTAGAGAGAAGAGGTGTTTGCCAAACATGTCTTAGTTCATTTATCTATCTATGTATGTATCTTTGTGCATGCATGGCATTTATATGTGTATGTGTGTATGGATGCATGTATATATGTCTATATGTGTGCATGTGTGAGTGTTAGAAGTTATTACCTTGACATGTTTTATTTTAAATAATTTTCTCTTACAAAATAATGTATCAACCTTATATGAAATAAAATACTTTATTGACCAATCCAATATCATGGTAATTCTTAATGAGATTATTTAAGCTTAGCTCTCATAATAAAAAAATCCTTTTAATATGATAATTTATACTCAACATTGTGTCACATGATTGACTATTGAATCACTTGTTTTGGACATCATGATGCATAAATGGTGTGATGGCACATTATTATGATCAATAGTTTTTAATAACATAAAGATTTCAAAGTTTATATTGAGATAATAGATTATTATCAACAATGAAATGATTGATTTTTAGATTGTGGATGGATTCAAAACATTGCCTTATAGACTTACTTGGTAGGATATGAACGCCTCTATATTTGAGGAATTCCTTATTGAAATTGTTTCCATGCTTATTGAAAACTACATTTCCAAGCATAACCATCATCCAACAACAACCATTTACTTGCACACCATGTGGAAAAAGGTTATCCTATATGTTCTTTTACTAGATCCCTATTGTTTCAAAGAAAAAGCAAGCAGATGTGCATATATATTCCTGCATATATGTTTGTATGCACATATGTTGGTATGGATATATGCATGTATGCAGTGTGCATGCATGCATATATGTAGGTGTATGTATGCATCCATGTATATATGTACTCAGTGTGCATTTCTCTGGACACACACACACATACATACATACATACATACATACATACCCATTTCTTTTGAAAGCAAAGCCCAAAGTATTTATGTGCTTCAAAATATTTTTGGTTTTGGCTGAAAATCTATCAACATGTAAAATGGGCACCCTCTGTTCTAATCGAGGGGGAGAATATATGTCTCTTGAGTTTAATGCACTTCTTGTTGAACGTGGGATAAAACATTAGTGTACAGTGTCGTATAGGCCTCAAAAGAATGGAGTTGTTGAATGAAAGAACAGGTCACTCATGGAGATGGCAAGGTGTATGGTCAAGAGTCAGGCTTTACCACATAGTTGTTGGCTTGAGTTGTTTTTGTGGAAGATGCTATTCAGCCGTTACTTTCATGTATGAAGGAGACATCTGTTAGCTCCAAAGACATGTATGATACTTTGCTGCCTCTTTTAGAGGTGGACAGTCTAGTGCTGGTCCTAATGAGGCAACTTCTCAGCCTTTATAGGTTTCATGTGATGATATAGATCATTCTATTTCTGATGCAGATTTACATGATGCACTTGTTGATGAGAGATTTGATATTGAGGAGGCAAAAACTATGCCAAAATGGTTGGTGCAAACTTTGCATGATAGAAAATTAGATGCACCTTTGTCATATCATACTCGTTCAGGCTCTCATAGTGCCTCTTTTGCATTAGATTTTCTATGCTATGGCTGCCTCTAGTCTCCATGATGAGAATGAGCCTGCTTCATTTGATGAAGCACAAAATTAAAAAAACTGGATGGCTGCTATGCAATCTCAATATGATGCTATAATGAAGAATGGTACCTAGCCTTTGTGTGACTTGCCTCTTGGCAAGAAGGCCGTTGGCACTAACTGGGTATACAAGCTTAAACGTAATCCCGATGGAACAATTGACAGGTATAAGGTTAGGCTTGTTGCAAAGGGTTATGCATAGGAAAGAGGCACTGATTTTGATGAGACCTTAGCTCCCACTTGCTAAATGACTACTGTTTGTAGCTTCTGTACACTTGCAGTTCATGATGGTTGGAATGTACATCCGTTGGATTAAGATGAAGAAGGATATGATGTTTTCCATATAGGAGTACAAATGATAAGTGTAACAACGTCAGAAGAGAATTTGAGGGAATCTATACTCTTAGGTGCTGACAAAACACAATTTCTAGAAAAAGTGTATGCTCAAGACGTTATAAAAGACAAAATCTCAAGAACTTATAAAAAATGTGTACACAAAGAGATTACTGAAGATCAAAGGCCTGAAATGAATAACAAAATGAGGGAAGAGGAGCAAAAGTTTGATGTACCTTCAAACTTCAAGACTTATGAAGTGGAGGATAGATTACTTTTAAAATGAAACCAAAAAGGGATAAGAAGAAGGGGGGATCATATGACAATGATGAACAAACTAAGAAAGTAGTAATTGCTCAAGAAGATGGGGAGGATAGACACATTGTCATAACTGATGATATGTCAAATCAGGAGGAGGAAACATTGATAAAATTGGCTAAGGTTTATAGGGATGTGTTTGCATATAGTTACAAAGACTTGAAAGGAATTGATCCTAAAATTTGTGAACATAAAATCCCTATTACTCCTGATGCAAAACCTAGCAAACAAAGACACTATACATTTAATGATAAATACTCTACCAAAATTAAGGAGGAGATTGATAAATTTCTTGTTGCTAATTTCATTTATGAAATTGAGTACACTTAGTGGATATCTCCTATAGTTGTGGTACCTACGAAAAATGGAAAGCTCAAGGTGTGTATTAATTTAAAAAAAATTAATGCAGTAACTATAAGAGATAGTTATCCATTACCTATAACTGATCATCTCCAAGAAAGAGTTGCAGGGAGAGAGGTTTATAGTTTTTTGGATGGTTTTTCTGGATATAACCAAGTACCTATTGCCTTAGAAGATCAACATAAAACTGCCTTTTCCACTGAATGGGGAATATATGCATTCACGGTTATGCCTTTTGGACTAACCAATGCACCAACAACCTTTCAAAGGTTGATGTCTCATGTGTTGAAAGAATTTCTTAGAAACATGATGGAAATTTATGTTGATGATCTCTGTAATTTTTCATTGAAAAGACAAGATCACTTGCAAGACTTGGAGAATATATTTAAGAAATGTAGAACCTAGAGAGTATGTTTAAATCCTGAGAAATGTGTTTTCTTTGTTAGGTAGGGGAGAATGTTAGGTCACATAGTTTTTAAAAATGGAATTTCAACTGATGAGAGGAAAATTAGGGCTATTGTGGACCTACCAAAACCAACCAATGTAAAAGAACTTCAAACTTTTATGGGACATTGTGGATATTATAGAAAATCTATGCATAAGTTTGCAGATATTTCAAAACCTCTTTATGCATTAATTGCAAAATTTGAGTGGACCCAAGAATGTGACCAAGCCTTTGAGACCCTAAAAACTTGTTTGGTGACAGCAATTTTGAAAACGCAACAGTGGGATCAAATATTTCATGTTCATGTTGATGCTTTGAATTTTGCTTTAGGATGTGTTCTGGCACAACCTATAGATTGAAGTAAATTGGATTTTAAAATTGCTTATGCTAGCAGGCAGTTGAATTTAGTTGAAAAAAATTATACAACCACTAAGAGGGAAGGACTTGGAATGATATTTTTTGTAAAGAAATACAGGCATTATCTTCTAGCCAACAAGTTTAAATTTTTTGTGGATCACCAAGCCTTGCTTTACTTGGTGAATAAACCTTGTCACACTGGTAGAATAGTAAGATGGTTCTTATTATTGATGTGATTTCGAAGTAGTGGTAAGACAAGGGAAAACACATTTAAGAGCAGATCCCTTGTCTAGGATACAAACCAAAGAACAAAATTCACCTCTAGATGATGATTTACCAGATGCATATCTATTCAAGATAGAAAGCATTCCCAATTGGGCAATGACTTTGGTGCCTTTATTAACTATTGAACCATGTAGAACACACAATAATGACACACATCTGGTATTACAAAGCAGAAATTTTGTGCTACTTGTTGGACACTTATACCATGTGAATCACATTGGTATACTAGAGTATTGTACTCCAAAAGATGAGCAACAAGGATATCTAGAGAAAGCTCACGTTGGAATCCATGTATGCATGCTTCTACAATTGTCACTTTAAAAAATCTTGATAGAATGGGTGTCCATTGGCCTACAAAGACTCAAGATGCGGAGAAATATGTTTCTAGTTGTCCTAAATGTCAAACTTTGAAAAACATAGATATTGTACTTTGTATTGGTTTCAGAAAAACTCAGATTGGAGTGCACATAAAATTGAGGAATTGAGAAAAAACCAAACACTTGAGCCAAGAAAAGTTAGGGCAGACTCTAGAAATTTAAAGACAACAACCAAGAAGTATCAGTTGATAGGAGACCAATTATACAAGAAAGGAACAAATGGATATCTGAGAATATGTGTTCCTGAAGATAAGTATGTGGAAATGTTAGAAATGGCCCATTCAGGAGTAGCAGGAGGTCACTTTTAAAGTGAGAGAACTGGTAAACTCATACTGTACTCTGGGTTTTGGTGGCCAACTCTCTTTCCTGATGCAAGGGCATATGTGAAAAGGTGTGACATTTGTCAAAGAACAAGTCAACTTAGTAAAAGAGATGATATGCCATTAACACCACTCAATTCAGCCAAAGAATTTAGCAAATGGGGATTGGATTTCATTGGACCCATTCATCCTCCTGTAAGACAATCTCATGCAAAATATATACTTGTAAGAGCTTACCAAATATATATACTTGTAAGACCTTACCAAATGGGCAGAAGCTAAGGCTACAAAAAGAAATGATGCTCATACTACTGCAGGATTTCTTTATGTGAATATTATCATCAGATTTGGTTTACCAATTGAGTTGGTGAGTGATAGGGGAACTCATTTCCTAAATCAGGTAATTGAAAAAATAACTGATTACTTCATGATTAGTCATGGAAAACCAGCCCCTTATCATCCACAAGCAAATGGATTAGCAGAAAGTACTAATAAAGTACTATGCACTGTCTTGTCTAAATCGATAAATACAAATAGGACTTTTTGGGATTTACAACTTAATCATGTTCTATGGGCATATAGAGTGGCATATAAGAATGCTATTGGTACAACACCATTTAACTTGGTATATGGACAAAATGCAGTTTTGCCATTAGAATTTCCCATACCTACATTAAAGGTGGGAAATCAATTACAGTGGATTGGACATGAACTATCTGAAAGAGTGTTGGAGTTAGAAAAACTTGGAGCTTCAAGACTTCAAGCAATCATGAGCATCTATGCAGATAAAAAGAGGCAAAAGCATATCATGATATTCATATTAAATATAAGGACTTGCAAGTCGGGGACTTAGTTTTATCATATACATTGAAAGAACACCAGAGGAAACTTCAGAAAAAGGACATCGACCTTACATTATCAATCAGATAAGTAACAGTGGAGCTATCCAATTAGCCAATATAGATGGAGAAATCATGCCAAATTTCATAAGTGGATGTAGAATACAAAGATATAATCTTCCATTGATATCAAGAATGGAGAAGAATACATCAAGCTCAAAATAGAAAGAAAGAAGAGGAAAAAATTAGGTATGAAGCCCAACAAGAAGCAAGAGAAAGAATGAGGAAGTCCAAAGAAATAAGAGAAGTTTTCATGTGTGAGAAACATTCAGGAAAAGTAAGGGAACATTTACCTGTGATTACAATGAATTTCCACAATGAACAAATTAGGGTTTTAATAGATTCAGGTGCACAAGTCAATTTGATAAGTATTGAATTGCTAGATAAACTGAGTGTCAAAAGGAAAATAAGTAAAACCCTAATTAAGACACTAGATGGACAGGTAGTTCAAACTTTGTCTTCACAATCAATCACAGTTAGGGTTAATCATGAAAAGATGAAAATAGATTGTGAGGAATGGCATGATCATATGATGAATGAGAAAATGATTTTAGGACAACCTTGGATGAAACAAGAGCAGGGAGTTCAGAAGGAAATCCAAAAATCAGAATTGAAAAGATTTATATTTCCAATAGAAGACACAGAGGAATTGCAAGAAAACCTCTTCCATAACCAAAAAAGACTCATTGATAAGCAGAAGAAAGTTGAAAGAAAGCAATCTTGTTGGAAACAAGTTTGGGTATGGAGACCTTAAAATATCCAGAAAAGCCTTAACATGAGGACAAAATGGGTATGGCGGCCCAAGGCATTAAAACACTCCTCAATGGGAGATGTCTCTTTGACTCAAAAGGAAAAACAGTTAACTACAAAGAATTGTTGGGTGAAGAAATCAGATTTGCTTCAACTGACAATTAACAAGGACAAAGACATCATAAAATTACAGAAGCATGAAGATCCACAAAATAGGGATAGTGAAACTTCATCCTCGGATAACCACTTTGGTTTTTTACCTAAGACCTCAGAGTTACATGTTGTTCAAAATTGCATTTCCAGAGTATGCATCAATAGGGCAACATTAAAATGCCATGAATTTACTAAGCACTTGAGATTATTCCCATCCACTTTGCATAACTCTTTTTCTAGGAAAAAGAGTAGGAGGGGAAGAGAGTTACTTCAAGGAATTTATTATGCAATGCAATGGCCTATGCAACAGAAACAGAAGGCAAAGGATCCGGGAATATTGGATCTAGGGATACGAATCACCAGAAAAAATATGGAAAAAATATTAAAAAAATGGAGAAAAATGTACAAAAGGAAAAAATAATGAGAAAAAAATCAATCAAAATTTTAAAACAAAAGAGAAAAAAATAAAAGAGCTAAAAAAATCTTCAAGTTTAGATTCAATCTTTGTAATTCTTTTTTATTTTTTTATTTCTTCCTTTTTGCATTATTCACAAGCACAAGCAAGATATAGGGTACGATTTAGAGAAGGATGTAGTTGTTGTGTGTTTGTCAATTTTCTATTGATTACTTCTGGTGATAGCTTTGATATTTTTATTTCTAAACATTGTGATATATTTTTCTAATCAACATTATAAAATACTAGACATCTTGCTACACATGTGATGATCACTTCTTCTTGAATTTTGAAAACACCCTGTGATGGAACTTTGAAGAGAAGTGTTTTTGGCTTTCTGAAAAAAAAGCTTTTCTTTTTTTTCTATATCTTGAACATGACTTATGTTGTGGAAGTTTTGGTGTGGTGTGTTTATGATTTTTACAGGATGGTGAATGCAAAAGAACTTTCCATTCATGATTTTAAAGCTGACTCAGTGACACTGTCAAGGCGACATTGGCTTTTAGATAGTGAACCAGTTGAGGAAGTTGTCGAGATAGAATCTGATGAAGAATAGGATCTTTCTGAAGTTGAATAGATAATTAAAGAACTTAAGAAAACAATCACTATTATTGGTCAACACATCTTTTCAGTGAATGTTGGAGGCAATAAATATACCATGTTATGTCAGGAGTTCTATAAATTCCAGAGGGTGATTACTAACTACAAAAGGTGGAAAGCAGTTGGACTCCATAAAATTTTGGAAGAACCCATTTTTTTATAGATTTTGAAAGAATCTCCCAAGTTATGTCTAGCCAGGTGGAGTTAGGTAAAGGAAATGAAGCATATTTCAAATGCTCAATGAAGGACAAAGAGGGAAAGGAAACACAAATCACCATTAAGGCAGAACATATCAGAACAGCTCTTCAATTTTATTCCATGGGAACCAAATTGGATGGAAGCTTTGTCAAAAAGAATGCAACCACTTTTGTTGATTTCAAGGTCATAGAGAATGAGGAATTTTCCACAAGGATGTTTCTACAGTTCTTTTGTTTTCCTAAGTTGCCAAGATACACAATGCCTCATAAACCAGTTACTCTGATTATGCTTAATAATAAAGATAAAAATAAACCTTTTGGAGTAATGGATGTGACTCCCTACATTCATGAACAATTGAAGGAAGTTGCAAAGCATTGGCAGCAAAAAAAATTTTTAAATGGAGCTCAGTTTCTGACATGAACTATTTACCATATTCTGGACATGGAGGATCAATTGAAGTTGGCACGTGAAGCTCAATAATTTAGAAGTTTAATGGCATGAATTAAAATCCCATCCAAAGTTATACCAGTTGGAGAACCAAGAGTCAAAACAGGTATGAGAGGCTCAGGACAATTTGCTTTAGAAAATGGAGTAAATCCAGATCAACATCATTGGGCAACAAATGGTCTTGGAATACCATTTTGTATGATTCTTGAAAGTGTCAAAAATTACCAGACTGTGTATCTAGACTATGAAGAGGACATTAATGTCACTAAAGAATTATTTGAAAAGTCCAACCCTAAATGGAGAAATAGGTGGTTAGATTCCAACAAGGATTGCAGGAAGCAAAAGGACTACAAGCCGGGGGGAAAAAAACTCCTAAAGAGGGAAAAAAGGGCTACAAGGACTACAAGCCGGGGGAAAAAACCTCCTAAAGAGGGAAAAAAGTGCCCCGGTGGTCCTAGTGTGTTCACACACATCACTACCTAAATATATCAACAAATCCCCCCTAGGAGTGATGCGGTGAACAAGGAGCTGGCACTCATGTATAAGGAAGCTATGTGGAATCAATCCACAAAAGGAAGTAAGCCGAAAGCTTTGTGGAAAGCTTCAAACTTCTCCCTAGGCAGAGCATTCATGAAAAGGTCTTCAATGTTCTCCTGTGTGGGCTGATCTCCCCAACAGAGAACCTCTCCTTGACATAATGATAATGCACCTCAATGTGCTTAGTGCGAGCATGGAACATAGGGTTCCTCCAAATGCCAATGCGCTCTGACTGTCAGTGAAGATGGTGGTGGCAGAAGACTGGCCAACACCCAAATCAGCCATAAGGTGTCTAAGCCACACACACTCAACAGTAGCTGTGAAAGTTGCCCTATACTCAGCCTCACAACTAGAAGTGGCCACAGTAGGCTTCTTCTTGCTCAACCAAGATCTACATGAGCTACCAAGCATGAAGCAAAAGCCACTAGTGGACACACGAGTGTCATAGCAACCAGCCCAATCAGAGTCAGAAAAAGCATGCAAATTTGGCAGTAGTGATCCCCCCTTGGGATTAAACAACCCAAGTAACCGAGTACCGCTCAAGTAGCGAAAGATGCACTTAACCGCCTGCCAATGCTTGACTCTTGGGCAATGCATAAACCTGCTCATCTATAAGACAGCAAACGGAATATATGGCCGAGTAATGCATAAGTAAATCAAGCATCCAACAACCTGCTGATAGAGAACAGCATCAAATGCATCTCCAACATCCTGAAGACTCAATCGTAAACCTATCTCCATAGGAGTGGCAATAGGCTTATAGTCTTCAAGGCCAAAACACTGCAATAATGTGTCAATATATTTCGTTTGACACAAAGCCATTCCACCATCAACGTGCATAAATTGAATGCCCAAATAGTGATGCAAATGCCCCAAATTAGACATCTCAAATGAGGCACGTAAATCAGCCTTAAAACAGCAATATGCCTCTCATGAGGACCACTGAGCAGCATGTCATCAACATAAACCACAATGATCAAAAGTACATCATTTGCACGCTTAACATATAAGGTGCTTTCAGTTGAACTCCTCTCAAAACCATGTGCAATCAGATAGGCATGTATCTTTTCATACCAAGCACGTGGTGCTTGCTTTAAGCCATATAATGCCTTCTTTAACCTACACACCTAGTTCTCATGCCCTTTCTGCACAAAGTCACGGGACTGAAAAACATACACTTCTTCATGCAAGTCGTCATTCAAAAATGTTGTTTTGATATCCAACTGATGTACATTCCAACCATGATGAGTTGTAAGTGCACAGATGCTACGAACAGTAGTCATTCGGCAAGTAGGTGCAAAGGTCTCATCAAAATCAATGCCTCTTTGCTGTGCATAACCCTTTGCAACAAGCCTGGCCCTATACCTGTCAATTGTATCATTAGGCTTATGCTTCAGCTTGTATACCCACTAAGTCCCAATGGCGTTCTTGCCAGGAGGCACTATACCATTCCTCATTATACCATCAATAGCATAGCAATCTGATGCAAAAGAGGCACTATGAGAGCCTGAATGAGTACAATCTGACAGAGATGCATATTATTTACTATCACGCAAAGTCTACACCAACCATTTTGGCATAGTTTTGGCCTGCTCAATATCAACTCTCTCATCAACAAGTGCATCATGTAAATCCACATCAGAAATGGAATGATATGCATCATCACATGAAACCTACAAAGGCTAAGAAGTTGCCTCATTAGGACGAGTACTATACTGTCCACCTATAAAAAGAGGTAGCACAGTATCATACATGTCTTTGGAGCTAACAGATGTCTCCTTAGTACATGAAAGAAATGACTGAATAGCATCTTCCACAAAAAAAACATCACGACTAACCAGAATGCATTTAGTCTGTGGATGATATAGATGATAGCCTTTGCTTTCAGAACTGTACCCAATAAAAATACATTTTACTGCTTTATCATCCAATTTTTTGCGATGTTGTTTAGGCACTAATGCATATGCCAAACAACCAAAAACATGCAGATGTGCAACAGATGGCTTGCGATCATGCCAAGCCTCATATGGAGTGATAGACTGCAGCGCTTTAGTGGGACACCTGTTAAGTACATATGTTGCACACATGACAGCCTCAAGCCAGAAACTATGTGGTAAAGCCTGACTCTTGATCATACCCCGCCATCTCCATGATTGACATGTTCTTTCATTCAGCAACTCCATTATGTTGAGGTGTATATGGCACTGTACACTCGTGTTTTATCCCACGTTCAGCTAGAAATGCATTAAAATCAAAAGACATATATTGCCCCCCTCGATCAAAATGAAGGGTGCCCATTTTACATGCTGACAGATTTTTAGCCAAAACCAAAAATTATTTGAAGCACATGGACACTTCGGAATTTGCCTTCAATGGATATACCCATGCATGCCTAGAAAAATCATCAATGAAAGTTACGAAGTAAAGATAATTTTCAAAGGAAGGTGTCTGCATAGGACCACAAACATCACTATGTACAAGCTGTTAAAAGTGTTGACTACTGTCAAGTCCACTTTTAATCTCTTTTCGGGTTCTTGGGGATGGTAGGGGTCTGATAATTCAGAGGCCCTGTATCTTATTTTCCCAGTTAACTTATTAAACAAGCAGTACGTTATTATCCAGTATAATGTCTTCTACACAATATTACTGTTCATATTCCGGTTAGGCTTTTCATAGTATGTAACGCAGAGAGTAATAATTATCGTCGCACAGACTTATTATCGCCAACGAACATTACTGTGTTAATCAGAAATTAATGTAATTCAACAAGGTAAAGTGTCAATACTCAGAATTACGAAAATCTGCACTACAATGTCTCCACAGGGTCGCAAATCGCCCAGACAAACAATCTCGCGATCCCGTCTCCTCTCTACCGGAGAGCCACCGTAATGTCTCTGAAGGCGTAGCAAACTAGCAAAATTCAGATGACCAAAGCGTGCATGCCAAAGCTTTGCATCTGATATAGCCTGAGAATCATGTACTGCACATGCCAAATTGTTTACAGAACTTTCAAAGTCTATGAGCTTATACAGCCCACAACATAAAATGCCAAAAGCAATAATCACGTCGCCATTTGACGGATCATGAATTGTACATCTGTCATCAACAAATTTCACAACCAAGCCAATCTTGGCTAATGTAGAAACTGATAATAGATTTTTCTTGATCCCTGGCACAAACAACGCATCTGACAAAGTGAAAGAACTACCATCAGCAGTAGTCAAAATGATCTTACCAACTCCCATAACAAGATAAGAGGATTTGTTGGCACATGTAATAGTATTCCCTGTAGGGGCAGGCTCGAGTGAAGAGAAGAAACTACGTTGCAAGGTAACATGTTTGATCGCCCCACTGTCAAAGTCCCAAACATCTAAGTCTACTGAAGACATGCACTGCACTGCTCATGAGAAGATGTGTCAAAACTGCAAACAGTAGTAAATGCACATTCTTCTTCCTGCACAAGATTAGCATACTCGATTTTTGGTGTAGAGGCCTCTACAACAACCATTCCAGACTCTTTCTTCTTTGCCTCTTTAGCAGCCAGTTTTGGATAGTTCTTTATGATATGATCATTTCCTTTATAGTACTTGCAAAACATTTTCTGCTTTTCTGATTTCTTATCATCTTAGTCTTCCCTCTTCGATTGTGCAGAATTAGCAGATTTCTGCTTACTACTTGAAGAGCTCCATTTTCCTTTGCCCTTCTAACTAGCCAGGAAAGCTTGATCTGCAATACACATAATGGACCTGTTCTGCCTAGACTGATCCTCTTGCAATAGAACAGAGACTAAGTCCTCAAATGACAAGGCATTTGGATTGCCTTTCATCAACCGAAGAGTAGAAGCAAAACTTTGATATGAATCAAGAAGAAACGAGCTCAGTCGCGATTTCGACACCACAAAGTGAAGCTATTTTGATCTTTGAAACACCTTGAGTATGCTCACCAAATTTTGTGCAAATATGAGACTGCAATCGGAGAGGTGTAGACGACATCCTAGATGAAGCGACGACCTGCTCTGATACCAATTGTTGGAGTTCGACGTCTACGGAAGCACGCAAATAGCACAAGGAAGAAGAAGAAGCTTGGAGCACAACACACAATAGTGAATGTATTACTAGAGAATATACAAAGATAACTAGCCCATTAGGGCAATAGGCGTATATCCAAGTCGGGGGAAAAAACCTCCTAAAGAGGGAAAAAAGTGCCCCGACGGTCCTAGTGTGTTCACACATATCACTACCTAAATATATGAATAATTTGGTCTCACAAAGGCTCCACCTGTCTTTCAACATATTATGATGAATGACATCTTTCAAGCGTATTTAGATGACTTTGTGGTAATATATCTCGATGATATCCTGATATTCTCCAAAAATCTAGAGGATCATGAATATCACGTAAAGATAGTCCTAGAGAAATTAAGAGAAAAAGGGTTATATGCAAAATTGGAGAAGTGCTCTTTCCATCAGGTAGAAGTAGAGTTTTTAGGATACATTGTATCATAGAAAGGAATCTTTATGGACCCTAACAAGATCAAGACAATCTTTAATTGGCAACCACTTTCTTGTGTTCGAGATGTACAATGTTTTCTAGGGTTTGCAAATTTTTCTAGGATATTCATCACTCCAAGATAGTGACACCTCTTACCAAGCTTACAAAAAACTTGAAATTCTTATGGATCGAAGAAGCAGAAAAAAAAGCCTTTCTGACCTTGAAATAGCAGCATTCACCACTGCTCCAATTCTAGTCCATCCTGATTCTAGCAAGCCCTTCTTCCTAGAGATAGATGCATCAGACTTTGCTATAGGGGCCATTCTATCCCAATATGGAGATGATGGACACCTGCATCCAGTTGCATATCATTCAAGGAAATTTTCCCCTCTAGAGATTAATTATGAAATCCATGCTAAATAACTTCTTGCCATAGTAGATGTGTTTGATACCTGGCGTCACCATCTAGAAGGACCAACTCACAAAGTTACTGTGTATATAGATCACAAGAACTGAGAGTATTTTATGACCACCCCCATCCTCAATAGAAGGTAATCTCGATGGATTAACTTTCTATCTAGGTTCGAGTTTGTCATCACCTACCATCCAAGAGGTCAACAATGTCAGTCAGATGCCTTGTCCAGAAGATCTTACCTTGCACCAAAGAAGGGTGAAGAGGACTTTGATCAACAAGAGAGTGTATTACTCAATCCTGAGCATCTCTAGTTAGCAGCTATCTCTTCATGCCATCATGAAGATTTAGCCTTGAATCAATTGATCCGTGAGAATCTACCACAAGATGAATTGTTTTGTAATGTTAAGCAGAAAACTCAAGAGGGAAGAAGTAAACGAATTTTAGGAAAAGGATGGATTACTATTCTATAAGAACCTATTGTATGTTTCTCTAGGAAAGCCCAGGATCCAAGTACTTCAACAACGTCATGACAACCTTGCAACAGAACATTTTGGAGTAATTTTTTGTGGCCTCAAATGTGGAAGGAAGTCAAAGAATATATCCGAACCTGTGACACTAGCAATAGATATAAGGTACCATGACATAAACCTCATGGCCTCTTGCAACCTTTACCTATTCTAGAAAGGCCATGGGCTTCATTGTCTATGGATTTCATCACAGATCTAGCAAAGTCAGATAAGTATGATGACATTCTTGTTATTGTGGATAGATTTACAAAGATGGCACACTTCATTCCAACTACCAAGACAATCACAGGTGCAACGACTGCTAGAATTTTTCTCATAATCTTTAGGTTTCATGGATTGCCTGATGATATTGTCAATGATCGAGGTCCACAGTTCATATCCAAATTTTGGAACAATCTTTGCAAGCTCCTTGGTGTTCAAGTTAAAATATCTATAGCAAATCATCGACAAACTAATGGACAACAGAATGCATGAATCAAGTCCTAGAACAATATCTTCGTTGCACCAGCAACTATCACCAAAATAATTGGTTTGAGTTGTTACCCTTTGCAGAGTTTGCCTATAACAATAATGTTCATGCCTCTACTAAGCAAACTCCCTTCTTTGCAAATTATGGACAACATCCAAGGATGTACATACAACTCTCAAGTCATGTCAAGAACCCAGCTACCAGAGATAAGGGCCACTACCTCATGGAAATTCACAAAGAACTCAAGGGAGAGATCCATAAAGCTTAAGAACATTATAAGTACTACGTAGATCAACATCGTGTTCAAAATCCATCGTATCAAATTGGGGATGAAGTATGTTTACTCAAAAACAATTTGCAAACTTCAAGGCCTTGTGCAAAGTTAGATCATCAAAGATTTGGTCCATTCACTATCTTGGCCAAGATTAATCCAGTCACCTTCAAGCTCCAGCTACCAAGTACCATGAGAATACATCCAGTTTTCCATGTGTCCATGTTGGAACCATATCAGATTTCGCCATTGGGGGGGAGAGGCCTAGTCCTTCACCACCTATCGAGATTGATGATCATGAAGAATTCGAGGTCGAGCATGTCCTAGATTCAAGAACATCCCGAGGAAGATTAGAGTATCTTGTTCATTGGAAAGGGTATGACATCAATGATCGCACTTGGGAACCTGCAAAGAACCTTCACAGAGCACCAATCAAGGTTCAAGAATTTCAGAAGAAAAATCCAATGAAGCTGAGACTAGAGATCATGACTGCTCCTTGTGGAACTCGTCGCTTGAGGGGGAGGTGATGTCATGGACAAGGAAACCATCTTAAACCTCAGATTCCATGTGACTTCTATATCTCATGATTGGCTCGGAATTTGGGGAAACTAATACTTCCATTGCATCCAAAGCATGCCAAAACCCTAAGATCAAGTGTCTACTTGCCTCATTATGATATGCATATCTCATATTTCAAATTATGGACATCATCAATTCGTAACCACCTTTCATGAACCGCTCTTGAAAACCTATATAAGAAGGGGTTAGCCACATTCATAATCATTCTTGCCAATACAAGTCTTGGGAGCTCAAGGATTCATGATCGCTAAGTACGTACTCTCCAAGTTCCAGTTCTAGTTCTTGTCTTGTTCCTTTTTCTTGTCTTGTTCCTTGTTCTAGTCTTGTCTAATCTAGTTCTTGGACATCTTGTATTTTCCTCTTGTAATCTCGTAGTACGAGATCTCGTGGAGTTATTTATTGTATCTAGTTCATCTCCCTGAAGGGAATTCTCGTAATCCTGATATCTTGGTTCATACTTACGTTCCCAGGTTGTGGGATCCCGTATATCATCTCTAGTCGAGTTATTCATACCTATCAGTCCGAGGTTGTGGGACATCTTGTATCAATCCCATGTTCTTGTATCATTTTCCCTATATGGGTGTTCTTGTAATCAAAAGCATATTTTCAAAATCTTGTCTAGTCTCAAGTTAATATCAAGTATGTTGCAGTTGTGCCATCTTAGAACCTCCGTGGAAGGGTGGTAGTGCCCAATAGAGTGGTTAATTTTGGAGCCGAATGCATCACAAAAAGTATTTGGGCAACACCAAAAGGTATCAACGTTGGCCGGATATTGTAATGCACAAAAGCATCCATGTCATTGACAACGAGTCCATGACCATTACATATTCACTTGGCATTACCTTTACTTCATGACTTTTCTTGATGATTTCTCTAAGCATGCATAAGTGTATCCACTGAAATCAAGGTTCAAAGTGTTTATGTGGTTCATATAGTTTATGGTTATGGCTGAAAATTTGTCAGCACGTTAAATGGGCACCCTCCATTATAAACGAGGGGGGGAATACATGTCTTCTAACTTAAATCCATTTTTGGCTGAGCATAAGATAAAACACCACTGTAAAGTGTCGTATACACCTCAACAAAATGGAGGTGCAAAAGGAAGAACAAGTCTCTCGTGGAGATGGTGAGGTGTATGGTCAAAAGTCAAGTTGTATGACATACCTTCAGGCTTGATCTTGTTATGTGTGTAGTTGTACTTAACAAGTGTCCCACCAAAGCACTACAATCTACCACTCCATATCATGCTTGGCATGGTTGCAAGGCATCTGTTGCTCATCTGTGTTGGAGTTTGAGGTCTGCATTAGCATGGGAACAACACAAGGAAGAAGAAGAAGCTTGGAGCACAACACACAATACTGAATGTATTACCAAGAGAATGAAAAAAGATAAGTAACCCATTAGGGTCATAGGCATATATGTAAGCCAGGGGGAAAAACCTCCTGACGAGGTAAAAAAGTTTCTCAACAATCCCAATGTGTTCACACACATCACTACCGAAATATATCAACAAATCCCCCCTCGGAGTGATGCGATGAACAAGAAGTTGGCTCTCATGTATAAGGAAGTGCCAAGTTATATGGTATCAATCCACAAAAGGAAGTAAGCCCAAAGCTTTGTGGAAAGCTTCAAACTTCTCCCTAGGCAAAGCCTTTGTGAAGAGGTTTGCAATGTTATCTTGTGTGGGCACATATGCCAAACTGATCTCTCCAACAGATAACTTCTCCCTGACATAACGATAGTGCACCTTGATGTGCTTAGTGCCAATGCCAATGCGCTCTGACTATCAGTAAAGATGGTGGCGGCAGAAGACTGACCAACACCCAAATTAGCCATAAGGTATCTAAGTCACACACACTCAACAATCGCTATAAAAGTTTCCCTATACTCAGTCTCACAACTAGAAGTGGCTACAATAGTTTCAGCTAGAAATGCATTAAAATCAAAAGACATTAATTTCTCCCCTTTATTAGAATGGAGGGTGCCCTTTTTACATGCTGATTGATTTTCAGCCAAAAGCAGAAGCTGTTTGAAGCACATAAACAATTTGAACTTTTCTTTCAATGGATAAACCCAGGCATGCCTAGAAAAATCATCAATGAAAGTCACAAAGCAAAGATAGTTCCCAAAAGAAGTTGTCTGCATAGGACCACAAACATTACTATGGACAAGCTGCAATTTTTGAGTAGCTTGTATTGAACCATCTTTTGAGAAGAAGGAATGTTGTATTTTTCCAAAAACGCAACCTTCACAGGCACGCTTACTAAGTGCCTCAAGTTTTGGCAAAGAGAATACCATTTCAGATTTTTGCAGGCATAGAAAACTAGCAAAATTCAGATGACCAAAGCATGCATGTCAAAGCTTTGCATCTAATATAGCATGAGAATCTTGAATCGCACATGTTGAATCATTCACAAATTTTGCATAATCTATGAGCTTATATAGCCTATGACATAAAATTCCAAAAGCAATAATGACATGATCATTTGACAGATAATGAACTATACATCTATCATCAACAAATTTCACAGCCAAGCTGATCTTGGGCAATGGTGAAACTGATAACAGGTTTTTCTTGATCCCTAGCACAAATAAAGCATCCGACAATGTAAAAGAACTACCATCAGAAATAGTCAGAATGATCTTACCAACTCCCATAATAGGATAAGAGGATTTGTTGGCACATGTGATAGTATTCCTTGTAGGGGCATGCTCAAGTGAAGTGGAGAAACTACATTGCGAGGTAATATGTTTGGTTTCCCTACTATCAAAGTACCAAACATCTGAGTCTACTACAGACATACACTGTTCATGAGAAGATGGTCATAACTCCAAATAGTAGTAAATGCCCATTCTTCATTTTTCACAAGATTCACACACTTTGATTTGGGTGGAGAGGCCTCTGCAATAACCATTCCAGCCTCTTTTGTAGCCAATTTTGGACAACTCTTTATAACATGATCATTTCCTTTATAATATTTGCAAAACAAAAAAAAAATCTTTTCTGTTTTCTTCTCATCTTTGTCATCCTTCTTTGATTGTGCAGAATCAGCATATTTTAACTTACTAATAGATGAGCTTCATTTACCTTTTCCCTTCTAACTAGCCGGGAAAGCTTGATCTACAATACACATAATGGACATGTTGTGCCTAGACTGATCTTCTTGCAACAAAACAAAGACTAACTCCTCAAATGTCAAGGCATTTGGATTGCCTTTCATTAACAATTGAAGAAGAAGAAAAAAATCTAATATGAATATAGAAGACTTCATAAGAAGAAATCAACGGCTCCTTCAAATCTTTGATCTTTGTCAAAAAACTATCCAGGGAATTTCCTTCATTCATGTGCTCACTCTTCAATTGTTTTCGGAGGTAAGCGACACGAGTCTCATTCCTTGCTTGGTATAAAGTGCTAAGTGTATCCCAAGCATCCTATGTTGTTTTGCAGGAGTGAATGTGAGGAATAATGGCACGTTTGATAGACAAGGCTATCAATGCATGTGCTTGAGCATCTTTGCCATCCCAACATGGTTGTTCTGCAATAGATGGAGCAAGAACCATAGCACAAATAGGAACCTAAAGAACATCATCTTCAACACCATCTGCATCACCTTCAGTAAGTGTATTTGTAGATGTAGTAGGACATTTTTCAACACCCTCCACAATTCCAAAGTCCTTTTGTGACCAATACATGAAGCATCATATATGTCCATAATGGCTAATTGTTACCATCCAACTTATCCTCAACGGCCAACATACGGAATACATCATTGCATTCAACCATGGCCCTTGATTAAAATACCCTGATGTAGAAAGTTGAACTAAACTACCTTGTCGAGTTTTGGTAAACCTATAGCAGAATTTGAGGAGCTTATATCAGTGAAATGAAACCTATATATATGTTTTGGGAAAAAAGACAAAGTTGCCTGCACATGCACTACGATAGTGCATTTGAAGGCCCAAATGAGCTCAGATCGCGATTTTGATATCACATAACTAAGTTATTTTGACCTCCTTATCAGCCTGAGTATGCTCACCAATTTTTGTGCGATTTTGAGAGTGTGATCGGAGGGGTGTGGATGACATCCTAGATGAAGCGACGACCTGCTCTGATACCAATTGTTGGAGTTTGAGGCCTGTGGAAGCATGTGAAAAACACAAGGAAGAAGAAGAAGCTTGGAACACAATACACAATACTGAATGTGTTACCAAGAGAATGAACAAAGATAAGTAACCTATTAGGGTTATATGCATATATACAAGTTTGGGGGAAAAAACCTCCTAAAGAGGGGAAAGGTGCCCCGATGGTCATAGTGTGTTCACACACATGACTACCAAAATATATTAACAATTTGGATGATAAAGTAGTTGAATGTATTTTTGTTTGGTAAAATTTTGAAAGCAAAGGCTATCATTTGTATCATCCATAGACCAAACACATTTTGGCTAGCCGTGATGTTGTTTTTGTGGAAGATGCAATTCCATCATTACTTTCATGTACCAAGGAGACTCCAGATAGCTCTAGAGATGTGTATGATACTTTGCTACTTCTGATGGAGGAGATTTCAAGAATCAAAAGAAGGCTTAGATTTTAATCATTCTTTACACAAGTTGTGGTGCTTGGATTGGATTGTCCATTGTACCACTTGAAGGTTCTTAAGTGGTAAAATGGCAATAAGATGGAAGATATTTCAAAAATCAAAAGAAGGATAGATTTTAATCATTCTTTAAACAATTTGTGGTGCTTGGGTTGGACAAAAAGTGGGATTTCAAGTTCAAGGTCCCATGGAACCTGCTTATCACAAATAATAGAGCACAACTTATGTGACAAATTATCCAACAAGGGATCTGGACATATGTCAAAGCAAATACAATTTGTAGCATTTCTCCATGGTGTGAGCAATTTCTTTGTGGTACGAAAGACTTAGGTCACCTTTGTTTTTCCTATCCTAAGAGTATCATGGTTTTGTAGTGCCTCAACAAGTTGCTTTTGCACAAGCTTTGCTTGGAAAAGCAATCGATTGCTTTGTGGCTCTTTGGAATGCCATTAGGAGTGAAATGTTCTAGAAGAACTAGAAAGAAAGATGTGTGGCCAACGTCAAAAAGCCTCCTAGAGAGAAGTCTATTGGGAATTCCCTTGTTTGTTTAGGTAGAAGGATTCGTGATTGTAAACCCCTCTCTAGGAACATTATAGATATTATTGCTATTGCTCCATACTAAACCTCTTGGATGGGGTGCACTTTTGAATTTAAGTAATCTCACATCCTCTCTACTCCAATCTTCCATCCTCTGTTAAGAAGCCATCATTTATTATATCCTATCCTAAAGCTATTGCCCATGTCTTGTTGTTAAATCCACTCCTTCATTTCATGCTTCCATAGATGCTTCAAATTGTTTCATAAATGGAGAACTTCTAAGGGATCAATGCTACCAAGAAATCCCCTATGGAAAGTTTTCCGATTGTTGGGCATCTTGATGGGTTTTAGGGTCTCAATGAGTTAGTGTTGGGATTCGGTTCTTGTCAAACTTGATAACAAGATCTATTACTAGAAGGGTGCAGCGGGGTATGCGGTATTGATTAACACATTCTTTATCTCCTCTATTATTTACTTTTTGGCTTGTTGAAGACCTAAAACAAGGATTTGTAGAAGCTAGAGAAGATCTACCGAAATTTCATGTTGATGAGATCTGAAGAGGAGGGTTGACTCAATATCAAATGGGAAATATTTTCTAGCTTGTAGGACATGGGTGGGAAAGGCATTCTTGATGTGAATGCATTGCCCATTAAACTTGTGGCCAAATGGATGATCAAAGCTTGGTGTAACAACAAATATTATTTGGTTAAGCTTATTTTTAGAAATAGAAATGCATTTTTGGATCTAGTGTGCTCCTTCTGGAAAGGATGGAACAAGATGAAATCCTGTTATTCCATTAGTAGTGATTGGAAGTGGGCTATTGGCATTAGACAACATGATTCAATTTTGTTCCCGATTAATGGTATCATGAAGGCAAAGAGAGAGAACATCCAAAGAGCCAAGAGGCTATGCAACAAAGGTTTTGCCATGTGGAAACACCGATGGAACCAATATAGAAGATGCTAAGAAGAAAGATGTGTGGCCAACTTCGAAAGGCCTCCCAGCGATAAGTCTACTGAGAATTCTCTTGTTTTTTAAGTAGAAGAATTCATGATTGTAAAAAATCCCCCCCCCCCTACTTCAAGCATCATAGGGTGTTTAAATAGCAATTTCAAAAACAAATGGGTCCCTCACAAAGGTGACAAAAAGATTATAGACCTTCCTTGTAACTCTCTCTAGCTTTCTTATATCTTTTCTTGTTTATAATTTAACGTGCTTTTGTTGAAAAAACCACTAATTACAGTGTCTAATATATTTGATCTTTTTTTTTTATGTTGAAAGGTAATATTTTGACATGAATCAACAAAAATGGAGCTCGACAATGAGAGAATGCTTACTGACATTAGGGATGATAATCATGCATTTCGTAGGATTCCCTGAACACATGCATGCCTTGATTGAGACGAGAATGCAATATAAAGCTCAATTCTATTTGAAATATACGTGAATACATATGTCATGAGGAATATGAGAGAGGAAGATAGAGCTCATTGAACGATTGTTTATTATGGGTCCATTCACATGATAGAGTTTGTTTGCACCATGGGACTATTGACCGAGAAGCCTGGTAAACTATTCAAAGGAATGAGTATTTGACCTAAGGTTATGAATTATGGGTATTCTAGCAATAATGTTTGTGATCCATCATGTTGAATAGGGTTATGGATATTTTGTTGAAAAATTATCAACAATCTGTATTTTGGATGAGCTTTTTTGCACAAATGACTCGTAACTTTCGCCTGTAAAGAATTTCATTAAATGTGCATACATGAAAAATTTGGAGTTATTTAATGATCTGTGCAAAAGGCATCTTGGTTTCTTTCTGGAGAGTGAGTGCCAACTATGCATGTCTGATATTTGTCTCTACCTAACTTCCAATTAGTTTATGGGTCTCTAGATATGGTGTGATCTACACTAATATTGGTAACCCACTTTTATCTAATCAAGATGTGAATCCCATTATTACTAACTCTAGATACACGAGTATTGTTGATGAGATTCTTAACCTGGAATGTCTAATGCACATTCGATTGAAAATCTACTCTATTTATTTAGTCTTACATCAGAATTTTTCTCTCTTTTATTTTGCACATATATTTACTTTATTATTAAGATTTTAATAAAGTATGTTTTGATTTGGCATATGAAAGTCTCTGAGAGCATGGATAGTCATCAACTTATTCGGATGCATTTGGACATAAATAGAAAAATTATATTCTTCATATATTTTATAAATAAAAGACCCAAGTAAAGGGCCGTTTCTAGAAAGTCAAAAAAATAATAGTTTAGATAAGGATCACCATAGAACACAATTTTTGTAAATAAAAGCTAAGGCTCGTAATAAAAGTGAGCAACTTTTTACTCACACACCTTTCCAAAGTGCCCACCCTCATTGCAATCTCTATATTTAGACATAATTAAAAACTATAAATACATGCACTCTCAAGACTCATCCAATAGAGTGTGTGTACTGTTTTGTCTATTGTGCATCTCTAATTTTGTGCGATTCAAATTTCATGTTGTCTGTGCACGGGCGACTTTAAGATCTTACAACAATACATATGCAAAAGACATCCTAAAAATCTATTTTAAGCTATTTGGATACCTCCTATCCTTCAACTTAGTCAATACATTTTGCAAAGGTTGGAAATCTTCAAAAACAAACCTTCATAAATGAGATCGATAGCATGAAATGTCTTTCAATTTAAATTGCATACGTCTTCAAAAATCTTTCAAGCAAAGATTATTTATGGTGGTTCCAATGTCTTGCAACTCTTTACAAAAATCAAAGATTGAACATAAATAGGTCCATTGAAAATATTAATTCACCAACAACTTCAGCATGATATTAGAGGATCGTTTGACAATTTTCGTGTTACATGTATTGGTATTAGCGAATACTCTATATATTCTTATCATTAATCATTCTAAAAAGCACCATGCTTGCTATTTGAACCACATTGATAGAAAATATAACTAGAACTAATTTTCTTTTCCCTTTTTTTTTCAAACCAATGGTACGTCTTACAGTTAAAAAACGTATGAAGACTCGAATCTCTGAAGTTCATTAACTTGTCTTTAATGATTCATTTGATCCGTATTTCATGCCTGATATATTGACATCCAACACTCCATGTTGGATCCGTTCTTGAGTCTTCATAATTTGTAGATAAGGATATTAAAACAAATTCTCAAAATTGCTTCAATCGGCCATAACAATCTCTTTTTTAACTAGCAAGAAATACTGAAGAGTCCTATTTTAGCACAAGAGTAGTGTCAAAAGCCATCTCCTATCCACTAGCAGATTAAAAAGTGGGCTTTTCAGAAAGGAAAAAACAGCCAGATGAGGAGCATGCGATCGGACAATCAGCACACATGCCAAGTGTCTAAGGGATTCCCAAAGTGGAAAAGAAAACATAAAGCAGTAATAGGATGTCACTATGAGTGTGCAGAAGTGACAATAAAAAGAAAGTCATTGAACAAAAATTTGTGGGTGTTACCTAATAGAGTCCACGAACAGGCAACATGTTACGGTTAATCATGCAAATCTAATGTTTTGAAGACTGCTTCAGATAGAGACTTATAGGGATGAGTCAGATAGAGATTCACAGGGGAGAATGAGTAAGCTCTACGGAGAGAGATCTGCTGCGAATTAACTGTTAGAAATGATAGAAGTCAATTTTCCAAAGACAAAGATAGATAAAACGAAAATCAGAGGCTACCCTTATCTGATAAAAAGGTGATGGCTGATAGCAGTCCTGTGCAATCTTATCTATATAAAATGCAATTATCATTCATCTGCTGAAAATCATCCTTCATAAGATGTTTTGCTTTTTCCATCAACGCATAAAAGGCTTTACTTAATGCATACTCAGTGTCTATATTATCTGTCCACCTGTCAGATCTAGCACTCATAAAAACCGACTATGAAATTGGTTCAAGATAGCCTACACAGGAGAGGAAAACGAGCTTGGGCTGTCCAGAAACTTGCCTTTAAAAATTACCTTATCATGTTCTTGATAATCAAACTTTGAGTCGAGCAAAGTTTATGATAAAAACCTGTATTATACCATTTT
>CM035423.1:76595749-76670749 GCA_020310875.1 Ceratopteris richardii | reverse complement strand
CTGAACATTCAAAGAGGACTTCAAGTCATAAACAGATCTTTCTCCATATATGCAGATGGCCACAGGTGTCGTGGATGGCATTCTTCACCAGAGTTATCAGCAGCCAACTAAACTTTTTACTTATTCTATGCTAACAAGAGCCCATCTAGCTTAGAGCATGCATGAGAGCTGACACCCATGGGTCATAATATTTCCTCCAGAGACATGGATTTCAGCACACATTAGCATTTGGGCAGATTTTAGACAATAAAAGAATCAGCATTTGTCTCTTTGAGTGGGATGGATTCTGTACGTCGAAAGTGAAAGCAGAAATGTAATCCTGATGAGGACTTGAAAACAAATTCGTCCCCTCTATGGCATGGCTGCCTCTGTAAACCTACTCTAAGGCAGGTAAGACCTTTTCAAAAATCTGAACTGTGTCATTGACAATCAACAGTGATCCCTGATCCAAGTGGAAGCATAGATGACACCAGTTGCTCATCCTTCACCTGCTCCACAATCAAAAAGTATCTTCACCATCCCAAGACCCAGCTGTTCTCCTTGGAATGAAACAGAATAAGATGTCTTCTGATAGTTTACATATGCATATTCTACTTCCAACAGCTTGTGAACATCATAGAAGCTGAAGGATAATCTATGTTCCAATAGTACGCACAGAGCAACCTTTGGTCTTAGTTCAGGCTTGGTTTGACAATTAAAATTAAGACCCAACAATAGCTAGTTCGATATTTGAACATCCTCTTGACTAGCATAAATAAGGGAAACTTAAAAAACTATCCCTCATATCTCCACATTATATACATAAAATACTAGTACTTGACAATTACTCCTAAAAGAAAAATGAAATCAGTTATATTTACCTTTGGTGATGAAGATCCAACAAGAGATACTGTTGATGAAACATTGATCACCGAGCCACCACCGGCTCTTTTGATTGCTGGAATCCCATACTTGCACCCATATAATGTGCCCTGACATATCCCAAAGACACAGCTTTGATTTTAAGGATTCTCTCTATTTCTGTAATATTTGCCTCGACATCAAATCAACAATTCCAATGGGTAAAATGTTATCTTGTGAGTAAATCACCTTAAAATTAACTGCCAGAGTCTTATCTATAACTTCTATGGGTGTATCAACAGCATCATGGTCGAGTTTATCTAATATTCCCGCATTATTGAACAGGATATGTAATGATCCAAAAGCTTTCTGCATGAAACAAATGATAAGTTTGAAGCAATACATCATAGCTCTCCCCGAATGATTATCGACCAAACTAACATCCAAGCTAACTCTTTTTGAAAATCAAACTTTATTATTACATACACCACCATGAATAATTTAATCCAGAACTAGTGTAGAGTTCTATGTTCATAAGAAATAGCTTTAAACTCAAATTCTTTTCATGAATACAAGCAGCCTTAAATGGAAAAATACAGAAGAAACAATGGCAAGTCTCAAATAAAAAGCCCAGGCAGGTAAAGGAACAAAGTAATCAGCTTTGAAATGGTATGATGCAGTGAAAATAGTTCAATCCTCCATCCTTTGGTCAACCTTCCCCACCTTTCTCCCTACACCCTCAATCTTTCCCTATCACTCTCAACTATCTCCCTTCCCCTTCTTATCCAGCTTCACCATCCCTATATGCTGCTTCTATCCTTTCGCTACTCTTCCAACATTCCTCAAACCTATCCTTTTCCTCCCTCTTTCCCTCTGGACCTCCCCTCCACTCCCCATTTATCCTCAATTCTTCCTTCTCACGCTTCCTTTCTTTTCCATCGGTCTCATCCCTGCAATAGAAACCCTTCCCCCTCCCCCTTTGCCTCTCATCTTCCTCCCCACCTCCTTCACAATTGCACTTGTTAGTTATAGGCATTCCTTTCTTTCCTTGTCTTATCCACACATTGTATCATATCAATCTGATGTAGATTTTGGGTCTATCTCTCTCTATTCAGAGACCGCAATACATGGATATATACCTGGCACCATCAGAGAGAGTGGCCATTGGGCAGCTCAGAGTATCATCACACCAGCTCGGGATTGAGGTTGGGCGAGCGACACATACCCCCAGGGACGAGAGATTATGCAGGATATGCCGAGAGGAGGTGGAGGACGAGGAGCACTACACATGTAGATGCCACGCATATGAGGATATCAGAGACCGCTACCCACAGCTTTCGGGGGGCCCAGAGAGATCAGGGCTTTATTGGAGACGGAGGACCAGCACCCTCTAGGTTGTTTCCTAGTAGAGCTCCAGCGCCGCCATACCTCACTTCTCCAGCAGATGGAGATACACCCGGCCCCCCAGGCTCATAGACCCACAGCCACCCGAGGACCGAGATCAACGCGGGGTGTCACACTACAGAGAGCAGAGGAGCTTAGACGACAGCGCCGACGACCGAGACCCCCACTCCGGAGAGCCCCTCCCCACCAAAGAGAGATTCAAGCGATTCACGCACGCAATGACATGGAGATACAGAGACGTCAGCAGCACACCCCTGCCGATCTCGACGTGCAGAGCATTTTGAGGATCGCCACGATGCCTTACCCACCGATGCATTGTATCCTACACCCACTCCAAGCATTTAGAGGGTTACCGGACGATCATGATGGCCCCTATATTGGCCAAGTTATATGGGACAGTACTAGAGACAGAGTTGAGTACTCTCGCTGAGAGGAAGGGTATCAGGGCTCCAGGACAGACAGGTTTTAGACGAGATTACTCTACCATTGACCACATCTTCACTCTCAGATGCCTGATCGACCAGGCAAGGGTGAGGAAGAGGAGATTATATTGCTTTGTGGACTTCCGCAAAGCATTCGACACCGTCCCCAAGGAACGACTCTTCAGACGACTACTTGATATCGGAGCTCCAGAGATGATGATATGGGGGATCTACGCCTTATACGAGAGAGTATCTGGTAGAGTCAGATGTCCAGGGGGCTTATCTGATCCACTTGCTAGCACTATCGGGGTGAAGCAAGGGTGCCCTCTTTCACCCACGCTCTTTGGTCTCTACATTGATGAGTTAGTAGACTTCATACGGCAGCACGGAGGTGATGGCATTGAGGTATGCGGGTCCACTGTCCATATTCTTTTATATGCTGATGATATTGTACTGGTTTCAGAGTCTGCAGAAGGTCTACAGCATCATCTACATGGTCTAGATGACTTTTGCAAACACAGAGGGTTATCTGTGAACCTTGGTAAAACCAAGGTCATGATCTTTCATACATCAGCACAGGTACGCAAACATAGTTTGTTCACAGCAGCAGGTGGACCAATCGAGGTGGTCGGATCATATGTTTACTTGGGAGTGACATTTACAGCAGCATCAGGGGTCTTTTCTATGTCTCAGGCAGCCCGTGACCACATCACACGTGGGTACGCAGCACTAGCTTTGATGGAGAGACAGTGCCACCAGGCATATTTTCAAGAGCCCCGCACAAAAGGGTGGTTCTTCGACACTTTGGTTACGCCAGCGCTCATGTATGGGGAAGCCATATGGGGCTGGGATTAGCTACATCAGTATGGACAGCATTGGAGAGGCCACAGATCCTCATGATTGCTAGACTTATCCGCAGCAAGCCTTCAGTACCACATGATATCCTTAGAGCAGAGCTCGCTGCACCACCGATGCTAGTTGAGGCTTTATTCCAGACAGTATGCCTATTACACAGACTTCGGAGCATGGATACAGAGCGCATTGCTTATCGTGGTTTCCAGGCATCACGTGATATGGCATTAGCTGGCGACACCTCTTCATGGTATGCACAGACACGAGGTTGGCTGGCCCACCATGGTTTTGACATAGACAGGCTACCACCACTACAGTACGACTTACATGCACCCACCTACTCGCTCTCTCACCAGGAGAGGAATAGGGTCATTCGTCAGGAGATACTGCATACATACATACAGAGGACATGGGTGAGCCCTAGGGATACATTGCCACCGAAAATGCTCTATTACCGTGAGCATTTTCTACATATATCGGACGAGGGCTTCATCGAGATTCCGAGATACATGCAGACATACCTACCCCACCACCTTCGAGTCGTCATTGGACAGCTTCGCGTTTCATCACATCAGCTCGAGATTGAGAGGGGTCGGTCCAGGGGAGTCCCCCGTGAGGAGAGGTGATGCCCAGTATGCCAGACAGAGGTAGAGAGTGAGGAGCATTTTGTTATCAGATGCCCAGCATACTTAGACCCACGACCACAGTTTCAGATAGAGTCGTCGCTCCAGCTATGCATGACTATGGGAGACCAGCAGCGCTTGGGACGCTTCCTTACAGCAGCATACGAGAGGCGAGAGCAGTCACTACAGCCCACACATCAGACACGGGTGAGTACCCAGCAGACCATTACTCAGTTCTTTCAGCGAGCTGAGCTACATCAGATAGGTCCATCTATAGGGCTCACGTTCTGTCAGGCAGAAGCACAGAGAGTACGACGTCGACCACCCATGGTTGGATATTGTCGACCACAACTATATCAGGAGGATATCTCACTCGTCAAGACAGCCTACGACCGCATGATGGAGCAGAGGCGTACCACCACCCCCTGGGTTGTCTTCCTTCAGGAGGCACTCAGACCACCATCGATGTACCACATACTACACCCACGTCCACCCATCACTAGTAGCTAGGGTATTTTACTCACTCACATTATGGATCCCCCATGTATCAGGTGCCCATTATCTGCAGAGTCAGAGCCACGTCTTCCGAGTCTTTTCCAGCCCTATATAGCTTTGGGTAGCGAGTACTTTTTATTTCATTTCATTTTCTGCACAGGGTTACTACACTTGTACATGGTTTTGTCTCATAGGCCAAGTTTGGCCTCTAGAAGACGTTAATATGACTTTCTTTCTTTCTTTCTTTCTTTCTTTCTTTCTCTCTCTCTCTCTCTCTCTCTCTCTCTCTCTCTCTCTCTCTCTCTCTCTCTCTCTCTCTCTCTCTCTCTCTCTCTCTCTCTCTCTCTCTCTCTCTCTCTCTCTCTCTCTCTCTCTCTCTCTCTCTCTCTCTCTCTCTCTCTCTCTCTCTCTCTCTCTCTCTCTCTCTCTCTCTCTCGCGTGCCCCCCCCCTCTCCCCCCCTCTCCCCCCCTCCCCTCCCCTCTTCTCCCTTTTCCCTCCCCCACCAAGAGAGAAATAGGATCATCCATCATGAGATATGGCATACATACATGCAGAGGACATGAATCAGCCAGAGGGGGACATTGACACCAAAAATGCTTCACTACCGTGAGCATTTTCTACAGATGTCAGACCAGGGATTCGTTGAGACTCCTCGCTATATGCAGACATACCTACCACACCACCTTCGATTCATCATTGGACAGCTTTGAGTTTCATCACATCAGCTCGAGATCAAGAGGGGTCAGGCTAGAGGAGTCCCTCGAGAGACGAGGTGGTGCCCAGTATGCCATACAGAGATAGAGAGTGAGGAGCACCTGGTTATCATATGCCCAGCATACTTGGACCTATGAGAAGAGTTCCGGATAGAGGACACTCGACTTGTGAGAGGAGTCACTCCAGTTGTGAGAGGAGTCATTCCAATTGTGCATGACCACTGGAGACCAGCACAGGATGGGGCTTTTCCTCACGACTGGTATGAGAGACGAGCACAGATGCTACAGCCTACACACAAGACACGGGTGAGTACCCTGCAAACTATTACTCAGTTTTTTCAGCGAGTTGGGCCACATCATACGGACCCGCCTCCCAGAGGCATAGGCCTCACACTGCAGTAGGCAACGACACACAGAATGTGATGTTGACCACATATGGTCGGGTACCAACGACCATGACTACACCGTGAGGATATCTCACACATCAAGATAGCCCACGACTACATGATAGAGCACAGGCGCACCACCACCACTTGGACAGCCTTCCTCCAAGAGATACTCATATCGTTGCCCACGTACCACATACTCCACCCATCATCAGCCATTAGGGTATAAACATTGACTCCCTCATGGGTCCCCCTTGTATTAGGTGGTCATTATCTGCTGAGTCAGAGCCAGGCATCCCAAGCACCACTATTTTATCCCTACTACCTCCTCATTACCACATACACCATCCTTTGCTATTTTCAGCCTACGCAATTTTGTGTAGCAAGTATTTTTTCTTTTCATTGCTACAAAGAGATTACCACAATTGTATATGATTTTGGGCCACGTTTGGCCTTTGGAAGACATTAATATACCTCTCTCTCTCTCTCTCTCTCTCTCTCTCTCTCTCTCTCTCTCTCTCTCTCTCTCTCTCTCTCTCTCTCTCTCTCTCTCTCTCTCTCTCTCTCTCTCTCTCTCTCTCTCTCTCTCTCTCTCTCTCTCTCTCTCTCTCTCTCTCTCTCTCTCTCTCTCTCTCTCTCTCTCTCTCTCTCTCTCTCTCTCTCGTCGCCTGCAGCAAACCCCCAGCCCGTCGCCTGCAGCAAACCCCCCTCCAGCCCGTCGCCTGCAGCAAACCCCTCCATCAGCTCGTCGCCTGCAGCAGACATCCCCCTCAGCCCTCGTCCTGCCCGTAACCCTACCTACACCTGCCCGCCACTGCCCGCTACCCTACCTGCGCCTGCCCGCAACTGCCCGGAAACCTACCCGCGCTTGCTCGCCACCTGTGCGCCACCCCTTCCCGTCACACACCGCGCCGTCAGCTTGAAGCATCCCGTCGCCTGCAGGAGACCCGAAATGATAGGAATCCTTAGTCGGAAGCCTAAACTTAACCCTCAAATTAAAACCCTAACCCTAAACTTCAAACCCTAACCCTAAACTTCAAACCCTAACCCTAGACCTAACCCTAACCCGAACCCTCTCTCTCTCTCTCTCTCTCTCTCTCTCTCTCTCTCTCTCTCTCTCTCTCTCTAAACCGAAACCCTAACCCTAATCCCTCGAAACCCTAACCCGACCTTGCTCCAAAAAACCTAACCCTAACCCTAACCCCAAACCCGACCTTGCCCCAAAAAACCTAACCCGACCTTGCTCTCTGAAGTGTGTCCCTGCCCCGGACTAAAGCCCCAAAAAACCTAACCCGACCTTGCTCTCTGAAGTGTGTCCCTGCCCCGGACTAATAACTGTTTCCTACAGTTATTAGCCACTCCCACCCTTGCTCCATCGCGCATCGGGCGCACTCCCGTCTTCATCGCAAGTCTTTAGGCTCAGTACTCTGAGCATTCTTTCATCTTCGAATGCAATGAGCGCTACGGCTAAGAAGGACGATTTGACAAAAATGGAGGACAAACTGACCATAGCTATCAAAGAAAACAAGAAGATGGTGGACTCCACTATCACGGCCATCATCAGCCGCCTCTCAAAGCTCGAGAAGGAAGTAGAAACATATCATAAGGAGAGGGAAGCATGGCAAAAAGAGAAAGAAGAATGGACTAAGGAGAGGGCAAACATGAAAGAGGAATTGGAGCTCCTCAAAGCTTCAATGGTCTCTCTTACACCCGAAGAGGGAGAGATTAATATGAACAAGACAGAAGCTCTCAAAGAAGAACTCACCAAATCCTTGACCGAGAGCATGGAAAACAAATTAGAAGCTACCAAAGAAGGGTGGATCGACATAGTGAAGAAGAACATCAAAAAAGAAGCCAAAGAGAAAGCACAAAAGGAAGAAGCCCTCATCGTGCACACCACTATTGAGGAAGAAAAGATGAGACATGCCCGCCGTCTCAATGTACGCATCACGGGCATTGAAGAAAAAGAAGGCTCTACCCCCGAGTCCGATGGGAAAACACTATGCAAGATACTCGGCTACAAAGAGGAGTCCCCCCCATTCATCAAGTCTTGGAGAACGGGACGAGACCCCACGAAGAAGAGAGCTCTCATTCTACACTTCCCTTCCGAAGATATAAGATCTACTTTCCTACGCAGGAGGGTGATTTTGAGAGCACTTGATGGCCCCCCCATCTACCTTGACGATGATCTCACACCCATGCAGGTAGCACACCGTCGTGCATGCATGCCGAGAGTACATCAAGCTCGCAAAGAAGGAAAGAAGGCTTCATACAGAGATGGTCGTGTCATCATTGATGGCAAGGCCATCCCATAGGGATTCGCGGCCTGTGAGACACTCGAGGAGATACACCTTGCAGTTTGGAACTGCAATGGAGATCTATGGACACACCCAGAGAGATTGGAAGAGGTGCGCAAAGACAAAGACATCATTATGCTCACAGAGACACATGAGAGCCCGAACCGGGGCCTACCTCGTGTCCACGGTTTTCAGTGGGAGTCCACATACAGAGAGTGTACACGTCAGCACACCACCCGAGGATCAGGAGGAGTAGCCATACTCTTTAGAGATGGACTTCAGAGCAGGATACAGATAGTCGCACGTGATTCACAGGCCAGATATCTTTGGATTCGACTCAAGCTCTCGCAGGAGCGGATCATCTTCATAGCATTATGCTACTTTGCTCCTTCTAGCTCGCGTTTCGCTATCATAGATCGAGAGGAGGACTCACCATACACTTGCTTGTCAGAAGAGATTACAGAGTACTCTGCATTAGGGGAAGTCTTCCTTATGGGAGACTTCAATGCCAGGACAGGCAATGATCAGTGTGAGATATTTGACCCAGAAGACCCGGAGATACTACATACCATAGAGGATGAGTCTACAGCTCGAGCTTCAGCTGACCCTACACACACTCACTATGGCACTCACCTACTCAGACTAGGCTCTCGACATAATCTCGTTATCTATAACGGGATGACTCAGTGGCCTACCTCAGGAGGATTGACATGCATACCACACTCAGTCACAGATGGCGGGGGAAGTACAGTAGATTACGTCATGGGGTCGAGAGAGGCCATCCACCTACTTACCTCATTCACCATCCCACCCATACCCATTGGGGCCGATCACACATACCTCGCACTCTCCCTGAAGGGAGACACCCCTACACGCATACCCGCAGCACGCATCCCACACACCACCATCCACTTCACACACGAGCTAGCTCACATATATGCGGCTCGAGTCGAGCAGGGTCTTCTCTTACTTCATCCTGACACTCCACTATCCCTACTCACCTCTCAGATAGCATCAGTTCTTCAGACATCAGCCATCAGCTCCTTCCCACACACCATCCATTCTCGTCACACACCTCCTCCCGGGACTATGCCACAACATCGTTGGTATGATGAGGATTGCAGAGATCTTTACCGCCGACTACGAGCTCAGCGAGCATTGGGAGAGATCACAGAGAGAGAGGCCAAGGGACAGATGAAGACTCTCACACGTCGAAAGAGGCGAGCCTTTGAGGAGGCACAGGAGCTTGAGCTATACCATCTCTTTATGAGTATGGACAGTGCTGCAGCATGGCGCAGCCTACGAGAGCCACGCCCGACCACACCTATTGGAGACCCACACACATGGCATGATTATGCTCAGAGGTTATATGAGGTACCTAGGCAGCCTCCCATTCCCCAGCCACTTGAGCCTCGCCCTACTAGTTCTTCTCTCTTCACAGCAAAGATGGTTGAGAGGGCCATACGACGACTTCGACATGGACGTTCGACAGACCACGCAGGACTGAAGAGCGAGCATCTCATATATGCAGCCTCCACTATAGCCCCGTTGATTGCACATGTCTTCAACCGGGCTATAGGAGAGGGCTTCCCAGAGGAGTGGACTAGGCACACCATTGTGCCTATCCACAAATCTGGCGACACCCTGGATCCAGGGAACTACAGGACCATCATGATTGGCCACACCATGGCCAAACTATACGGTGCCATACTTGAGGCAGAGCTCAGTTCATATGCAGAGACTGAGGGGCTACGAGCACGAGGCCAGGCAGGTTTTCGACGAGCTTTCTCTACTATTGATCACATCTTCATTCTGCGCTGCCTCATTGATGGGGCAAGGGTGCGGAAGAAGAGGCTATATTGCTGCTTTGTGGACTTCCGCAAAGCTTTTGATACAGTGCCGCGCGAGAGGCTCTTCCAACGCCTCCAGAGCTTGGGAGTACCATCAGGGATGATTTGGGCCATCTATGCACTCTATGAGCAGGTGACTGGGAGGGTACGGTGTCCAGGAGGTATGTCTGAGGCCATTGCTAGCACCATCGGTGTTAAGCAAGGCTGCCCACTCTCTCCCACTCTATTTGGTCTCTACATTGACGAGATTGAGGACTACATTCTCCGAGCTGGAGGAGAGGGTGCAGACCTCGCAGGTACACATGTCCACATTTTATTATATGCCGATGACATTGTCTTGATTTCAGAGTCACCCGAGGGATTACAGCGCCACCTTGAGGCCCTGGATGAGTTTTGTACACAGAGGGGCTTGACAGTAAACCTTGGCAAGACCAAGGTCATGATCTTCCACACCTCCCCCATGGTGAGGAATGGAGCAGGATTCAGAGCTGGTGGTGGACAGATTGAGGTGGTCACTTCCTATGTCTATCTCGGAGTCACATTCACGAGCTTGCCTGGCCCCTTCAGCATGAGACAGGAAGCCACCGATAGACTCACACGTGGATATGCAGCTTTAGCCATGTTAGAACGGAGATGTCACCAAGCACACTTCCAGGAGCCCCGCACGAAGGGCTGGCTATTTGACACACTGGTCAGACCAGCTATGATGTATGCTGCGACGGTTTGGGCCCCAGGTCTCACAGTCACCCAGTGGAGTGCGATCGAGAGGCCACAGGTACGTATGATCTCGCGATTATTTCGTGGGAAACAGTCGGTGCCACATGACATCATCAGGGCAGAGCTAGCTGCACCACCCATGGCAGTAGAGGCACTATTCCAGACTATCTGCTTTATTCAGAGGATTAGGGACCTCCCTACAGATAGACTCACACACAGAGCTCTTGAGGCATCTATACAGATATCAGAGTTAGGATATGAGAGAGCTTGGTACACTCAGGTTAGAGTCTGGTTTGATAGTCATGGACTTGATATGGACAGATTGCCGCCTTTTCAGTATGACCCAGACTCACCTCACATCCACCTCTCTCGTCGTGAGAGGAATGTTGTGCTCAGACAGGATCTCTGGCAGCTCTACATTAGTCAGACATGGCACACAGCACACATGGGATCGAGACTATCGCACTATCGAGACCAGTTCATAGACATACTAGCTGACGGTTTCATCCAGCGACCACGCTACATGGATACTCACATGCCTCATAGCTTGAGGGTAGCGATTGGCCAGCTGAGAGTCTCATCACACCGACTCGAGATTGAGACGGGCAGAGCCGCAGACATTCCCAGAGAGGAGCGGATATGCAGAGTATGCAGAGTAGAGATGGAGGATGAGGAGCACTTTGTATGCAGATGTAGCGCATATGATGGCATCAGAGGCAGATACGAGACTCTGTTTGCAGGGCAGCCCACCCTCCGAGAGATCATGGACTCTAGAGACCAGCGACAGTTCGGGCGATTCTTACTAGAGATACAGAGTCACAGAGATTCCCTACTCCAGCCTACTGTAGCACTCCATACAGGAGGGAGACAGAGTCAGCTCACTGACTTCTTTATTCCACGACGTGCTGCAGCCCTCCCCCCCTCAGCCCACATACCGAGCGGGGTGACTCTTCAGCAGGCTCAGGTATCTCGAGCTAGGAGACGACCCCGTGCTATAGGATATCGGGCCCAGAGACTTCACCGACACCAGATTGCGGAGATCCAGGCTTGTGACCATCGCGCCATGGAGGAGAGACGATCCCAGATGATGGCCGATCCCGTTGCAGCCATCAGGGTGGCCCTGACTCCACCTCCACCTATGTATCACATATTACATCCCACCCACTAGCACAGGATGGAGCTAGTTAGTCGTTTTAGATGCATTCTCATGGTTGTTGTACTACCCTTTTGCATATAGACTATCATAGATATCGCACTCCATACACCCCCCACCACTTTCATGGGTATCCCCACATGCATACTACGGAGATCTATATCAGCTTAACCAGTTTCTTTTCAGCACTTTTATCTTTTCTGATTGACAGAAGATACACCCATGTACATCGATTTGTCTCATAGGCCGAGTTCGGCCTCCTAATAGACGTAAAAACACTTTCTTTCTTTCTTCTTTCTTTCTCTCTCTCTCTCTCTCTCTCTCTCTCTCTCTCTCTCTCTCTCTCTCTCTCTCTCTCTCTCTCTCTCTCTCTCTCTCTCTCTCTCTCTCTCTCTCTCTCTCTCTCTCTCTCTCTCTCTCTCTCTCTCTCTCTCTCTCTCACATTCGCGCACACCACCCATTCTGGTCACACACCTCCCTGGCACCATGCCGCAAAATACGTGGTATGATGATGAGTGCAAGAGTCTATAGTCGACTATGAACTTAGAGAGCATTGGGAGAAATCACATAGATAGAGACTAGAAGACATATGAAGACCCTCACAAGCAGAAAGAGACTACGAGGCCGTTCTCGAGACAGAGCTCAGTTCATGTGCAGAGATGAAGGGGCTACGAGCACGTGGTCAGGCATGTTTTCAATGGGCTTTATCCACTATTGATCACATCTTCATTCTATGTTTCCTCATTGACAGGGCAAAGGTGCAAAAGAAGAGATTATATTGCTTCTTTGTGGATTTCTGCAAAACCTTCGATATTGTGCCACGACAAAAGCTTTTTGAGCGTCTCCAAAGCTTGGAGTTACCACAAGAGATGATTTGGGCCACCTACACACTATGAACGGGTGATTGGGAGGGTTCAATGCACAGGGGGGCTATCAAAGGTCACTGCTAGCATAGTTGGTGTTAAGCAACACAGCCCACTCTCCCCCACTCTATTCGGGCTCTACATCGACGAGATTGAGGACTACATCCTACGAGATGGCGGTGAGGGTGGAGACGTAGCAGGTACACCTATACACATTCTATTATACATTGATGATATTGTATTGATTTCAGAATCCATCGAGGGTCTAGAGCGCCACCTGGGTGCCTTGGATGAGTTTTGTACACAGAAAGGACTTACCGTAAACCTTGGCAAGAACAAGGTCATGATCTTCCACACCTCTCCTACGGTGCAGAATTCAGCACGCTTCACATTAGCTAGCGGACCAATAGAGGTGGTCACCTCATGTCTCTACCTAGGGGTGACATTCACGAGCCTACCTGGTCCCTTCAATATGAGACAGGAGCCACTGACAGGCTCACACGGGGATATGCAGCTTTGGCCACGCTAGAGAGGAGGTGTCATCAAGCACACTTCCAAGAGCCCCGTATGAAGGGATGGCTATTTGACACACTAGTCACACCAGCTATGATGTATACAGCAACAATTTGGGGTCGGGTCTCACAGCCGCCCAATGGAGTGCGATTGAGAGGCCGCATTCATAGGATGGGGGAGCTCCTAGCAGATAGACTCACATGTAGAGCATTTGAGGCGGCAATACAAGCCTTTGAGTCAAGGTATGAGAGAGCTTGGTATTCTCACGTTAGGGCATGGTTTGATGGACATGGATTGGATATGGACACACTACCACCCTTCCGGTATGACCCAAACTCTCCCCACGTTCGCCTCTCACATAGTGAGAGGAACACTCTACTTAGGCATGATCTCTGGCAACTATACACTAGTCAGACGTGGTTCACTTCTAGCCTTGGTTCCAGATTGTCACACTATCGAGATCGGTTCTTCGACTTTCTAACAGACGAGTTCATCCAAAGACCACGCTACATGGACACATACATGCCTCATCGTTCGAGGGTAGTGATTGGCAAGCTCAGGGTATCATCACACCGATTAGAGATTGAGGCGGGCAAAGGATGAGGAGCACTTTGTATGCTGATGCAAGGCATATGATGATATCAAGAGAAGATATGAGGCTCTATTCACAGGACAGCCTACCCTTCATGAGATCATGGCCTCTAGAGATCAGCGTCAGTTCGGGGGATTCTTATTAGAGATACAGTGCCACAGAGATGCCATGCTCCAGCCCACCACACCATCTCCGATTGGAAGAAGACAGACACAGCTCACTAATTTCTTTACCACCCGACATACACCGGCTCCAACACCTGTTGTCACTCAGAGAGGGGTGACTCTTCAACATGCTAAGACCTCTCGTGCTAGGAGACGACCCCGATCTAGAGGCTATCGGACATAAAGATTACACAGTCATCAGATTGCAGATATAAAGGCTCGCTACTGTTGATCCATTGAGGACAAACAGGCCGAGACGATGTCCGACTCCACTACAATCATTCGAGCAGCCCTTACCCCGCCTCCATGTATGCACCGCATACTTGATCCACATATGAGCACTAGTTGGGGGTTTTATGCCGCTTAGATGCATTCTCATACTTGTATCACCCTCTTGCATATAGGCTACCATAGAGATAGCACTCCCATGTATATCCCCTTAAAGACTCTCTCCACGCACATTTTGGAGACTATGGTTTTCTTTTCACCTAGTTTCACATCAGTTTTTTATTTTCAGCATGCTTTTCTTTTTCCGTTTGATCAGACACACAAACCATGTATATTGATTCTATTTCATAGGTCGCATTCCGACTTCTAATAGACGTTAAAAGTCTCTCTCTCTCTCTCTCTCTCTCTCTCTCTCTCTCTCTCTCTCTCTCTCTCTCTCTCTCTCTCTCTCTCTCTCTCTCTCTCTCTCTCTCTCTCTCTCTCTCTCTCTCTCTCTCTCTCTCTCTCTCTCTGCCTCCTTGGACACCCTCACCGCCCACTTCTCCTCGATCCTCCATACATCTGCTACTCTCATCTTCCCATACACCACCCACAGCACTGCACATCCGACACGGCTGGGGCATACACCCCAGAATAGATGGTACGATGAGGAGTGTAGGCGACTATACCGACATCTTAGAGCACAGAGTATCTTGGGATCCATCACAGAGAGGGAGGCACGACGACAGATGCGAGCCCTCACACGCCGGAAGCGGCGAGCTTTCGAGTAGCGACAGGAGGCAGAGTTGATCGACCTTCTCATGAGTAGGGATTGTGCCACCGCGTGGAGGGCACTACGTGAGCCACGTCCACCTACACCCATAGCCGATCCTTCGACTTGGCACACCTACGCCCAGAGGTTATATGACGTCCCAGGACAGCCACCATTACCGATTCCTTCCACACCGCGTCCGGTGATATCCACCCTCTTCACAGCATGCATGGTACGACAGGCCATCCATAGGCTACAGCATGGCCGTTCAGCAGACCACACGGGGCTACAGGGAGAGCACTTTATATACGCAGCACTACTCCCTTGATCCCTCTGCCTCCTTGGACACCCTCACCGCCCACTTCTCCTCGATCCTCCATACATCTGCTACTCTCAGCTTCCCATACACCACCCACAGCACTGCACATCCGACACAGCTGGGGCATACACCCCAGAATAGATGGTACGATGAGGAGTGTAGGCGACTATACCGACATCTCAGAGCACAGAGTATCTTGGGATCCATCACAGAGAGGGAGGCACGACGACAGATGCGAGCCCTCACACGCCGGAAGCGGCGAGCTTTCGAGGAGCGACAAGAGGAAGAGTTGATCGACCTTCTCATGAGTAGGGATTGTGCCACCGCGTGGAGGGCACTACGTGAGCCACGTCCACCTACACCCATAGCCGATCCTTCGACTTGGCACACCTACGCCCAGAGGTTATATGACGTCCCAGGACAACCACCGTTACCGATTCCTTCCACACCGCGTCGGATGATATCCACCCTCTTCACAGCAGGCATGGTACGATAGGCCATCCATAGGCTACAGCATGGCCGTTCAACAGACCACACGGGGCTACAGGGAGAGCACTTTATATACGCAGCAGATGTAGTTTCCCACTTGATCGCCCATCTCTTCAACCGTGCTTTGGTTGAGGGATTACCCGACTCATGGACTATGCATACCATTACGCCTATCCATAAGTCCGGCGATATGATGGGCCCAGGGAACTACAGGACTATTATGATAGGCCATATCCTGGCCAAGATCTATGGGGCAGTACTAGAGGCAGAGCTCAGTACACACGCTGAGGAAGCGGGGATCAGAGCACCCGGCCAGGCAGGCTTCCGCCGCACTTTCTCCACCATCGACCACATCTTCGTGCTTCGTTGCTTGATTGAGAGCGCGAAGGCGAGGAACAGAGACTATACTGTTGCTTTGTGGATTTCCGCAAAGCCTTCGACATGGTCCCTCGGGAGAGACTACTACGGAGGCTCCAGGAGTTACAGCTTCCATCAGACATGCTATGGGCCATCCACGCTTTGTATGCACGAGTCACAAGCAGGGTACGCTGCCCCGGCGGTCTATCAGACAGCCTTGTTAGCACCATTGGTGTGAAACAAGGTTGCCCCCTCTCTTCGGTCTCTACATCGACTAGATCACGGAGTATATACAGCGAGCAGGAGGGAGAGGAGGAGACATCGGAGGTACGCCAGTACATATCCTATTATATACTGATGACATTGTCCTGCTCTCAGAGTCACAGGAGGGGTTGCAGTCACATTTACAGGCGCTCGATACCTTTTGCATGGAGAGAGGACTCACAGTGAACCTTCGCAAGACCAAGGTCATGATCTTCCATACCTCCATGACAGTACGCCATCGCGCCTCTTTCACAGAGGCTGGAGGACAGATAGAGGTAGTGGACTCCTACGTCTACCTAGGTATCACCTTCTCGAGCAGCACAGGGGTATTCTCCATGGCACAGGCTGCGAGAGATAGATTGACGCGAGGTTATGCGGCACTTGCAGGATTGGAGAGACGCTGCTTTCAGACACATTTTCAGGAGCCCCGGACTAAGGGGTGGCTCTTTGACACTCTAGTGACACCCGCATTGATGTACGCAGCAACAGTATGGGCACCAGGGATCACAGAGGCAATGTGGACGCAGATTGAGAGGCCCCAGATCACCATGATATCACGCTTGCTGCGCAGCAAGCCCTCCGTTCCACATGACATTATACGAGCTGAGCTTGGCACACCACCGATGCTAGTGGAGGCCCTCTTCCAGTTGGTGACCTTTATTCTGAGAGTCAGAGAGCTCCCCACTAGCCGACTCACCAGGCTTGCATTTGAGAGCTCTAGACATTTGGCAGAGACAGGGCATGAGAGAGTATGGTATGCACAGACTTACCGATGGTTAGCATACCATGGCATGAGCATTATGGATCTCCCCCCTTTTCAGTATGACCTCTCTTCCCCCCACATTACCCTCTCTCGTTCGGAGAGGAATAGGATCATCCGTCAGGACCTACTACAGATACACGTCAGGGAGACATGGATAGCACCACGAGAGCCTCTTCCCACAAAGAGGCAACACTACAGAGAGCACTTCCTGACTGTGACAGCGGATGGTTTCATTCAAAGACCACGATACATGGATACATATATGGCACCAGCTCAGAGAGTGGCCATTGGGCAGCTCAGAGTATCATCACACCAGCTCGAGATTGAGATTGGGCGAGCCACACATACCCCCAGGGATGAGCGATTATGCAGGATATGTAGAGAGGAGGTGGAGGACGAGGAGCACTACACATGTAGATGCCAGGCATATGAGGACATTAGAGACCGCTACCCACAGCTCTTCAGGGGGCCTAGAGAGATCAGGGCTTTATTGGGGACAGAGGACCAGCGCCCTCTAGGTCGTTTCCTAGTAGAGCTCCAGCACCACCGCGCATCACTCCTCCAGCAGCAGATGGAGATACACCTGCCCCCCCCCCTCAGACTCATATTACAGATTTTTTCAGACCCACATACACTCAAGGGCCCAGCTCGATGCGGGGTGTCACATTACACAGAGCAGAGGAGCTTAGACGACAGCGTCGACGACCGAGACCCCTTGTCCGGAGAGCTCGTCCACATCAGAGAGAGATTCAGGCGATTCACGCACTCCATGACATGGAGATACAGAGACGTCAGCAGTGCACCCCTATCGATTTGGACGTCCAGAGCATTTTGAGGATCGCCATGATGCCTTACCCACCGATGCATTATATCCTACACCCACTCCAGGCATTTAGGGGGTTGTGACACCATCGAGCCTCCCCTCCCTATGCATATCATGTTTGTATCTCACCCATTGAGCATATAGAGTGCATACCCATAGCACCCCACACCCTTGATGCCAGCTACTATCCCTCCTTTTATACCCGTTTGTAGTACTCACACTTTATTTTCGTTTTGGATCACAGTGGATTGGATCATACTGATGTATATGTTTTGTCTCATAGGCCGATTTTGGCCTCTAATAGACGTTAAAAAGTCTTTCTTTCTTTCTTTCTTTCTCTCTCTCTCTCTCGGGAGCATCACCGGAGGCATACGCCACCAACATTTGCCGCCGACTTGGATACGAGAGCATTCCCTTCACATGTGCATGGAAGGCTGGGAGGGATACATCTCGTTCACGAGCATCCATCCTTCATATGAGCTCCGAGGAGACACGAACCTCCTTTTTTAGACGTCGATCAGTTCTATGTGGACTACCCGTGGCACCCTTTACATGGACGAGGACCTCACAAGGATGCAGGTAGCGGCGAGCGCACCGATGTGCTTGCATACCATAGATACTCGAGGCGTGTCGAGAGGTAAGGAAGGCCTTTTACCGTGATGGTAAGGTCTTCATAGACAGACGCCCTATCAATAGGGCCATGCGGCCTATGAGACATCACTACACGAGGAGGCACCACTCAGAGGAGAAGTGTGGAACTACAACGAGGCACTCTGGACGCGACAAGGCAGACTCGAGAAGATCCTGGAGTCACATGACTTCGCTTGCATCATAGAGACCCACGAGAGCCCAGAGAGATGCCTACCTCACATTGCAAGTTTTCATTGAGAATATGCATTCACGACCACAACGAGACAGAGTACAACACGAGGGTCGAGGGGTGTTTCCATCATATTTAGACAAGAGATACAGATTCGGATCCATATCCTAGGAAGAGACGAGGAGGCACGATACATGTGGGTCAGCATGGAGATAGCACCAAGGAGCTTGATCTACATTGCTATATGCTACTTCCCACCAAGCGGATCCTGATACGCAGGACAGAACCTTGGGGGACCGATCCGGGACAGACTCACCATACACCGCACTTATATATGAGATAGTACACTACAGAGTCCTAGGTGAAGTCTTCCTTATGGGGGACTTCAATGGCTTCTCCGACTCACATCAGTGCGAGACATATGACATGGATCATCCACATCTCATGAGGAGCAGAGACCAAGATGAGACGAGCACCAGTAGAGTGTCAGATTATATGGGTCAGAACACCACCGGGTATGGTAGACATATGCTTGAGCTAGACAATCGACACCATCCCGTTATATATAACGGGATGAACCGTTGGCAAGGTTCAGGCGGACTTACTTGCTTCCCTCACAGAGGGGGTGAGAGCACGGTCGACCACATTCTCGATACCATCTCTAGAGCTTCACTTATCCCCTCACTTAGTATTGGACGATGCCCACTTGGTGCTGACCATACGTTTATCATATTCACACTTTCATCTCCTATCCCATTAGACCCTCCCTCACCCATTGAACCACACGCCACGATATACTTCACACACGAGCTCTCACATGTGTACGCATACCACTTACACACTAGCCTACTCTCCCTCGATCCATTCTCACCTTTGGACACATTCACGTCACAGATCACCACCATCCTTCATGACCGAGCTATCAGCAACTTTCCACATCACACACATACACATCCTCCACGCACAGGATCCATGCCCCAGAACCGCTTATATGATGCATATTGTCAAGAACTCAAGAAACATCTACAGATTTTAGAGCATAGAGGGGATATTACACACAGACAGGCACAGCGTCGCATGCAAAGCCTTACTCGCCCCAAGCAGCGAGAGTGGGAGGAGAGACTGTACTGGGATATCTACCATTTGCTCATGAGTCGGGATAGTGCAGTGGCATGGTGACATCTGAGGGAGAGGAGACAGCATACACCCATTCGAGACCCGAGCATTTGGCATAGCTACGCACAGGGCCTATACCAAATCCCAGACAAGCCCCCCATTCCCAGGCCACAAAGCTCATGCACCACTACCTCTTCCTTCTTCACACCCACCATGGTGAGCCGCGCTATTTCACATATGCAGCATGGCAGAGCTCATGACAAGTTCGGTTTACAAGCAGAGAACCTCATCTACGGACGCACGACTCTAGAACCACTCATTGCCCACCTCTTCAACCGTGCACTGGTTGAAGGGTTCCCTGACTCATGGACTGAGCGCATCATAGTGCCCATTCATAAGTCAAGTGATATTATGGATCCAGCTACATATCGCACGATCATGATTGGCCCGACATTGGACAAATTATATGAGACAGTGCTAGAGATAGAGTTGAGCACTCTCGCAGAGAGGAAGGGTATCAGGGCCCCAAGACAGGCAAGTTTTAGACGAGATTACTCTACCATTGACCACATCTTCACTCTGAGATGCCTGATTGACCAGGCAAGAGTGAGGAAGAGGAGATTATACGGTTGCTTTGTGGACTTTCGCAAAGCCTTCGACACAGTTCCCAGGGAATGGCTCTTCAAACGCCTACTCGATGTCGAAGTTTTAGATGAGATGATATGGGGGATCTACGCCTCATATGAGAGAGTATTTGGTAGAGCCAGATGTCCAAGTGGCTTATCTGACTCACTTGCTAGCACTATCGGGGTGAATCAAGGGTGCCCTCTTTTATCCACCCTCTTTGGTCTATACATTGATGAGATAGTGGACCATAGGTCAGGTGCGTTTAATTCGGTGCGCGTAAGGTGTGTGTGTATGTGTGCACTGTGTGTATACTTATTACTATATATATATATATATATATATATATATATATATATATATATATATATATATATATATATATATATATATATATATATATATATATATATATATATATATATATATATATTATCATCATTCAATGTTTATACAATGTACACAGTGCACATTGCACACATATAATTTTTACATATATATTCATGATTTATCGTTGATTCATTAAACATTTGTAAATTGTGACTTTGAACTTCAAAGACTAAAGTTTAAACTTCAAGGATCAAGTTCAACATACCATTATTCATATGAAAAGACAAGACAAGATTCAAGAATAACAATTTGAGTTTCAACATAGGCATAATGCACACGACACATCGAATATACTGATATATGATAATGTCATACAAAATGTGGCAAAACAAAATTATGCTCCTAACAATTCACTAAAAAAATTTGCAAACCTGGAATCATTTACTTCATGCTATTACTCAAAGTAAAGAGAAGCTTTCTCATTCCAAAACTTTGCTCTTAGTAGATTTTAATATGGTGGAAAATCAAAAGGACTTCACTACTATTTTGCAGATCATTTCACCTCAGGAAACTTCCTGGTATGATATTTTATTGCAATTGGGATTTAGGGATATTTGGGATGAAATTGGTGGACATACCCTATAAGTACATTCTAAGTCTCATTTGCAAGCAATGAGTAGGCTTGATCGATGCTATTTTTTGCATATTTCCATCTTGCTATACAAAAATTGAAAGTTAAAGCAAGATGCTTGGAAGTTATGATCACCTTTGTATGAAAAGAGTGGCTTCTTCTATCACTTCTTTGCAATGCGATAATCGAGAAGCCCAAGATGGTGACTCTATTGCTAGTACGTGTGTTATGCACTTTGAGACTCTCTTTGGTTCATCCCTTTCATGTAATGTGCTAGAATTAACTAAAGACTCTCTTGAAGACTTGTAAATAATGTGTATGCCACTCTCCTCCCATCCAATATATCCTCTTGCAATTAAAATAGTAATGCTCTAGAATGATCTAGTGCCGCTATGTGGCCATCATGCAACACTCATCCCCATTACCATTGAATATCTTAGGATAACCCTCGAGCTAGGGACCTTGGCTACACACACATGGAGTGGTCTCTATAGACCAATGTCTAACACTCTCCCCCTTCTAAAGATCACTGTCCTCAATGATGAATGAGGGAAAGTACTTGCGAACCTGAGAGCTTCTGATTCCCAAGTAGAACCTGTAAGCAGTAATCCTCTTCGAGATACTAAATACTCTTGGATGACATGGTTTGTCTCCGATCTAGTATCCTATCTGGAGAATGATCTATGCTATCACTTTCCTGCAAAGAAACAATACTCTCTGTCAGATTATCCTCGCTGGAAATATACTTTCTACATATGAAAGAGCACATATTAAGGATTTCTCTAAGATAGCTAATCCCCTCATAAAGTTGACTAAAAAGAATTCAAGATTTGTATGGAGTGACGCCTATCAAAAATCATTTGAATCATTGAAGCAAAGCATCGTTGAAAATTGTGTTTTGAAAATACCAATAATGGGAGCCTTTTGTGGTTGCATGTGATGCAAGTGGTAATCAGATAGGATTTGTTCTTTCACAGGATGGTAGGGTGGTCACATATGAGTCCAGAGAATTAAGAAAACATGAACTTAATTATCCTACTCATAATCTAGAAATGCTTGCTATTGTACATGCACTTAAGCACTAGAGACATCTACTATAGGAGGTTAAGTTTGAATTGAAAACAGATCATCAGAGTCTAAAATACATTTTCACACAACCATTGCTTAACAATAGACAAAAGCGTTTACTTTTACTTATGGCCATGTATGAAGTGGGATATTAGAAAATATGTTAGTGAATGTTTAAAGTGCCAAGAAGTGAAATCTGAGTTCAAGAGAATGCCTGGAATGCTTCAACCTTTGGGTGTTCCAAACCAGAAGAGATAGTCTATCTCTATGGACTTTATCACTAAATTGCCTACGACCAAAAGTAAACATGATACCATATTTGTGGTAGTTGATCGACTTACCAAGATGACACATTTCTTTCCTCTGAAAAAGACTGATACTGCCTTGAATGTTGCAACACTATTTGTAAAAGAAATTTTCCCATTGCATAGAATGCCTAAAAGCATAATTTCCGATAGAGACTCTAGGTTTACATCAAACTTTTGGAGAGCAACATTTGAATCGATTAGAACTCAACTTTGTATGAGTCCAGCTTTCCATCCACAAGCTCATGGGGAAATCGAGAGGGTTAATCGAGTACTTGAAGATATGTTGCATATGTATGTGAATGAAAAGCAAGACAATTGGAGTGAATATTTGCCCTTAGTCGAATTTGCATACAATAGTGCATGGCATAACTCCGTTTATATGGTTATAATTGTTTGACTCCGCCTTCATTTTTCGGGTTTCGAATGAAGTAGAAGTATCTAAAGAAATGCTTGAGAAGATGGATGAAGAACTCGGAAAAATTAAGCAACACATAAAAGAAGCTCAGAAAAGACAAAAGAAATTCTACGATTTGAAGAGAAGACCACTCGAATTTCAAACAGGTGACATGGTATTTCTTAAAATCAATCCTCACCGATTTAACTTGTTACTAGGGAAAGATCATAGACTTTCTCCTCGATACACACGTCCTTTTAAAGTTTTGAAAAAGATTGGATCTCTTGCTTATTTGTTGAAATTACCTGAACATTTAAATATTCATCCTAGATTTCATGTTAACTTACTTAAACAATATGTACCTAATGTTGCTCATGTTTTGCAGAACAACCATAAGCTGAAAGATGATGGCTATTTTGAGCTTCGACCTAAAATAGTATTAGATAAGAGGGAAAGATTACTTAGATAGATCTATAGTAGAGATTTTGGTGAAATGGCACACATATCGAGTGGAAGATTCGACTTGGGTGAACTTAGACAATTCTCTGGCACATTATCCTTCTTTCCAACTCTGAGGACAGAATTCCTAAAAGAGGGGAAGAATTGTAATAAGCCTTCCGATAGTGAAATAATTCGTTTTGATTTTTCCGAATTACATTGTGGGGATAATGCTTAGATTCTAGAATGAACAATTAGGTCAATTTATGCATGTAGGCAAAATTTTGGGATGATAAGTTCTATATTCTCTCTCTAGACCTTATCCACATCATGTTTTCTGGCTTAAAATTGGACGTGAAGATGAAAGAATTAGGAAAAATTATGTACGAGAAAGGTAGAGCATGCATAAGAGAATAAAAGTGCCTTTGTGATATTTTTGTGAATCATGTTTTAAGTACCTCGTTTAGGGTTCTATATTTAGTTCACTGTAAGAAAATGCCTTGATTTTATTCTCTTTAGAATTTCTAAACTTGTAGGGCTCAAAAGTGATACTTGAAGGCGGATTTGGACCTAAGTCATCTCTAAGAGTATCTAAGAGTATTGTGCAGATCAAAAAATTGAATAAAAGTGTCTCTCACAAGCTTAAGCTAATTCCTCACTGTTTTTGAGTTAAAGGCTTTGAAAAGTGCCATTTTCTAACACTTAAAATTTTTCCAAAAAAAAAAAAAAGAGAGAGCTACTCTATTTCTATTCGAATCCATGATTTTGATGCTTACGTGTTGTCATGCCTAATTACGGATGTTTTCGGATATATCTTTTTGGTGCGTTTCTTCTATTTTTAAGAGGTACTGCTAAAGAAAACACTACTACAAGCGCACGCTTTTGCGAAAGTTTTGCAAAGAATTGGCTTTTTCAAAATTTGGTGGTTCGCACACTTCTTTGGGTGGCGATCAACTCTTCTATAAGAAGACCTACGCATCAATGAGGAAGAGACATAAATCAGAGAATTACCTTGTGATTGAGAGAGAGAGTGAGAGTGTGATTGAAAGTGCGAGTGTGATAGCTCGAGGGTAGTCGAGAGGTAGAGGCTTCGTCAAGAAGTTATTTTCCAAAGCTATTGTATCGTTTGATTCGCATCTATAATATCAGAATTTCTCTTTCTTTGAGTCATATCGTGTCTACTCTTTTGCGCTGAATTTTTCGTTATCTTGTGCAAGGTCTGTTTTTCTCTCTTCCGCTACACTTGAGTGGTCGCAAGCTTGTGATTGAGGATAGATTGTGATTGAGGAAACGCTACACTTTTAGATGGCAGCTTAATAGGTTATATGGATAGATGTAAATCCACAAGTGGCTACATACACACTTACAAGCAGTGCTATTTCATGGTGGTGTAGACTTCAGAGATCAGTGGCACTATGTACCATAGAGACTGAATATATTTCAGCCGTAGAGGCTTCCAAAGAAGCCATACGGTTAGCCCTATGCAATTAGTTCGGTTTGACTTTGCCTAATAAGGCACCTATTGTTGGATGCGATAGGCAGAGTGCCATATGTTTGCCTAAGAATGCCATGTTTCGTGCATGCACAAAACACATTGATGTGCGCTATGACTTCATTAGACAAGTGCTTGAGGATGGACTTATCACTCTGAACAAAGTCAATACATCACAAAATCCAATGGATGCTCTCGGTAAGTGCCTTCCAAAGGCAAAACATCAACTATGCATATAGATAGTGAGAGTTACATGGCTTATAGGAGCCTCCTTGGCCTTTAACATGGGAGCTTGTCAAGAGTTAGGACTCCTTTTGTATGTCTTGACTATCCTTCTGATAGCTCTCTCCAAGCATATTTTTATTATATTTTTTGGCCTCCTAATTGGGAAGATATAGGCATTTCTATAATTTGGTTACTTTGGTTTGTTCGCCTTTGATCAAGTGATCAAAGTCCTCTTTTTAGCAAAATTGTCTTGACTAAGATTGTTTATGAGAACTACTTTTATCAAAGTTACAAGTGCAGCTTCTCTTCATCTTCTTCTTCAAATCTCTGCACAAGAACTTTGTCTCTACTTTCTCTCTCCTCTCACACCATGCTACATTAGCTTAGCTTTGTAAAACTCTTGGCGAGCTCTTTTGATGAGTTTAGATTTATCCAAACTTATAAATTGAAGATAAAAGACTCTAACACAAAAAGATAAAAGAAAACAACACCCAAAACGTGAAAAATACATGCAAATTAGAAAATCAAATCAAAAAGGAAAAGAAAAAAATAAATAAATAAATAATTAAGGAGCAAAAAAAGTAATTAACAAAAATAAAAGATTGTGTTAATAAACTATTAAACACAACAATAGCAAAATACATATATATATGAAAATTTAAAGATAACAATAAGAATAATTATAAATATATTTTTTAGAGATATGCATAAATAAAATAGATAAATAACAAAAGAAAAAGGAGAAAATTTTTGAAAATAAACTCAAACTTATATATGAATATTTGAATAGAAGTCCAAAATAAATAAATCAATAATTTTATAACATGAGAAAAAAGAGAGATTTGAATATAATAATAAAAACAAACAGACGTCGAAAAAAGGAGGAAGAACAAGCAACCAAACGAAAAACCCAAAAACAACAACAACAACAAAAACCCAACAAAAAAGGAAAAAGAAAAACAAAACAAAACAAACAAGGAAATAAATAAAAAAAAACAAAGCAAATCCAAACAAAAAGTACACCTTCAACAACTATGTTTGTCCGAAACAAGAATTATCAGATTTTAAACTTTATCATGCATAGCATGGACAAATAGTTATGAAATCCATACTCATGTCATCAATGTCCAAGAGTAGGTGCATGCCATCAATGTCCAAGAGTAGGTGCATGCTTCTATAGCTCGTCCGCTGAGTTTTAGCACTTCCAAAAGTGACGGCCATTCTCAGCCATGATAAGCCTTCAACAAAGATAGATAAATAAAAGCATTATAAAAAATTTATGAAATAAAAACAAAACCAATACTAGAGTATCACCGCATGGGGAACCATCAGAACTAGGAAGCCTTCACGATAGAACCAGGCTCTCATCATCTGAAAATAAGTACAACGGCTTGTCTCAAGCCAAACTGTCAGCAAAATTCTCCTAGATAAGGTCAATCCATGTATCGTTTGATAAACTTGACTGATTATTAGTCTTGTTATTATTTTGAATGCCACATGTACCAAATATGTTTCTAGCTCTGATTTGACTCCGGCTTCTACAAAGAGTCTACAATATCTCACAGCATTTGTATAGCTGATCAAGTGATGTTCCCACTCCATGGAGATCACAGACAATTTTTTAATGCTCACTATGTCCCATCATCTGATGCCGATTTGTCTGCTTTAATTGAACACATTGTATACTCCTTCATTATTCAAAATGCATACTTCAGCAACTTGTGTGTGTGTAAGAGAGAGAGAGAGAGAGAGAGAGAGATTCAAACCATATACATAAGATAAGCAGAGAAAGATAGAGAATAAACCTCAGCTTTTGAGACCATAGCCTCAACATCCTCAGGAATAGAAACATCACCACATATCCCCAGACAACTGCCACCAAATTCTTTCACTGCATCTGCTGCCCTCGCAACTGCTGACATATTTTTATCTACAACTACAACTGATGCACCTTCTTGGGCAAAGAGGAAAGCTGTGTGTCGACCGATGCCACTGTGACAAAAGAACCAAACAATCTCTCTCCTGCCCTCACTCTTTGCATTCTCTCTGGACTGCCCTTCCATCTTGATTCCCTTGTCCTCCCATCTTTTCCCATCCATTTCTCTCCTTCCCTCCCTCCCTCCCTCCAAGTCAATTTCTCCCCCTCCCTAGCTGATTCTTCTTGCCTCTCCCTCCTCTTTGTAAACCCAAAATATAATGGATATGAGGCCAACAATCATGGCTATACAAATTTATAGTAAAAAGAGATTGAAAATAGTGAGCAGAATTTCTGGAAGATTCTGATCATGAAATAAGCAGCATAATAACTGTTAGGTTTCGATACGTTCAAAAATCAATCTACATGATTTCCTTCTAGTTTCCGAGCGTCATTGTTGTCCTTACCCAAAAAGCAAATCTCATCAAACCACTATAAATTCATTCTCATTTATTTTGTTGATGCACAACATTGACTAGTGTGCATGAGACCCACGGAAGCTTGTCCACAAACAGAGCTCCAACATAGAGTAACCATAAACTATGGATCTATTCAGATCCCTCAAAGTACTCTTCATTCTAACCACAGTAGTGATGGATCGATGGCTCTATACTGGAACATGTTTTCTTTTATTCCTTTACAACAAACTATTTTTTAAAGCTCTTCGAATCATTCAACATCGACGTGAAATTTCGCAATGAAAGGTTATTCAGACGTTTAGTCTGCAGCGGCAAAGGCTTCTTTTAGGCGTATCATTGCGTACGTTAAACTTGTACAAAGAAGGAAAATAAAAAACAATAAATGTTTTTGTACTAGAATTCAAAAGAAATCACTTGTATTCACCAGCTTCGAACGCGCGCGATGAAATACTAAAATAATCATGATGAAGAAAAATCGAGAATAATAGTCGTATGCATCAAGATGTGAAAGAAACATAATGAAGCTTGCCTGCCAGCTCCAGTGATGAGAGCGGTCTTGCCAATGAGTTTTCCAGGTCCATAGTGAGAATGTGATCCTGCCATGTACGAGACAGAAGATGGGGTTTTTTGCTCTAGATCATCATCATCGTCTGAAGATGATGAAGCGCTAAAAGACGCAGTGGAGTTGTATGACGGACATGAAGATGCACAATGGCAAACTGTACACTTGGGTATAAGCTTTTTTCTGTACAACGAGTAACTAATAGGAAAAAAGTTTCGCATAGCTGCCCAAGTCGCTGATTCTACTCCCCTCTCTCTTCCTCCCCCAAAAATGAGTAGCGAAATGGATGATTGCACACTCTATATTATTCCATGCTCGTTCCTTTCATCTGATCCTCCCACAGAGGAGCCCCATTACAGGAATATGGGTCGCTACATGAACAAGCGCTGCGCATGATCTCTCTCTCTCTGTATCCTTCTGCCCTGGTTTGCCGGGCAATTGCACTATCGCAGCTTCGTAAAGCTGTTTGTTCGGACCCACGACGCCGTCATTTTGTTTTTTCCATTCTTCTGAATCTTATCCAGCTTGAGGTAACTTTTTTATCAAGTTACTCACTATATCAAAGGGCCGATGCTAAATTATGGGATCAAAATGAAAACACTAACACTTGTTCATTCCATAGTCCAAAGACAGTCATCTACATCTGGTCCAAGCTCCTCCATGTCTTCGGGGACATGGACCTTTCTGTAGGAGAACGGGAGAATGTACTTGCTACTTCTCATATGTGACGTCTAATTTTTTCTATTTTAAGCAAACTAAATGTCAACTTTAGAAAAAAATGTGTGCCAACTATGGAAAAAGCTTCTTCCTTTTTGTGTTTATAAGGACGTATTATTACTTAGATAATCATAACAAAAATATCAACACATATATAGAATCCGTCAAATCACTTAACAAGTAGGTGCATTGTGATAGCATGTCTAGTAGAGTGATTGATTCTAAGATGGGAATGGGCTCTGTATGGACACAAAACAAGTTCAACTACTCCAAGGCGATGCAACTCATCAGAGCTGGTAAAGTGGTGGTTGTCAATATATTTTTGGCTATTTTTGGCGTTGTCTATGATTTACTTCCTCTCTCGTGAAGAAGTTGTAACTTGAAGAAAGAGATATAGTAACTTGAAGAAAGTTGTAGGAATTTCTTTTGGATAGGGGATCCTAATAGAAAAGTATTTTTCAACATCAAGCAAGATACTATTTTGTCTTCCAAACTGTATGGGTGGGTTGGGGATTCTTGGAGTGGGCATGATGGCTAAATAGGATGGAAGCCAAGTGGATGATAAGGCTTAGATGAACAGGAAAGAGCCCTAGGCTCAGCTGATTTTCAAGAATGTGCAAATTTTCTTCCTCATCGGACATCTCAAGTGGAAGTAGCATGGCCTCATCACACTTCTTGTTACCCCCATTTAAAGTTTCCACAATGGCAATGCTACCTTGTGGTCCTTGTCTAGAAATCTTGGACCATTTTGATACCCAAAGGCTTCTTGGTTTTGAATCTAAGTTGATAGTTGGCATCCATTAAAATGACTCCATTTGGTTTCCTATGTTGAGGGTTTTCCTAGTTAGAAGAGAACTATTGCTGAAGCAAACACATTCTAGTTGAAAGATCTCCACAATTGGAAGGACATATGGAACTATGAAACAAAAGAGCAGATTAAACAAGAAGACATAAATAGGAGCCTTGGGACAGAATATAATGAATGGTTCCTCCTTATTAGATAGGTTGAATACTTTACATATGCACATACATATATACACATTTGCTTTACACACCTACGTACATATACATCTAAACATACAATGTTTCTTGAATCAATAAAAAATATTACTTACATCCCTTAATTGGAGTTACTCAATGGTCCTAAAGCAATTGGAATTTAAATTTGAATCCATTTGGCATCCCTTAATAGAGATGAAGAAGATGTTAAGATATGAAGCTCAACATGTGATGATCCAAGATGACACGTATCACTTTTTCTTTTCTCTAACATGTATAGTGGTCACACCGGTATACATCAGGGATACTTCATTGAGTTTTACTAGATTTATCTACCGAGAGTGAACGCACATTTGTTTCTTGCCAACTCACTCATTCACAGCCATTAGGATTTTCCTGATATATTGTTCTTTATATATTGCACTTGTTGTATTGTTGTTTTTAGGTCTTTCTTGTGCATTCCTTTCATGTAATAGAAGAAGAAGAAGATCATTCTTCCTTGTCTCAATCTCTATGTGTGCTCCTCGTTGATTGTGAGAGTGTTTATGTGAGCTCTCTTCCTTATCTCCTTTGAAGTAATTCGACGACAATGAACCACAGTGCGCTCTCCTTCTCAAGAGCTCCACGATGATATGCTTGCAGTAGAAAATCGAGTTCCTGAGGCCGCACATAGTACTTCGCACAAATGTTGCAAAATACACAAAAAACACAATACACAGGTGTTGAGATATCAAGCTCAACATGTGATGATCCAAGATGACACGTACCAATTTTTCGTTTCTTTGACATGTATAGTGGTCATGCCGGTATATGTCACAGACACTTCATTGAGCTTTATTAGATTTATCTACCAAGAGTGATGGCACATTTGTTTCTTGCCAGCTCACTCATTCACAGACATTAGGTTTTTCCTTATGCACTGATCTTTATATATTGCACTGGTTGTATTCTTGTTTTTTAGGTCACTATTGTACATTCCTTTTTATGTAATAGAAGAAGAAGAAGATTATTTTTGCCTTGCCTCAATATGTGTGTGTGCTTCTCCTTGACAGTGAGAGTGTGTGTGTGAGCTCTCTTCCTTATCTCCTTCCTCGTGACATGGTATCAGAGCCAGCGTGACTGTAGAGAGCTCGTGGAGAACGTGACAGTGAAGACTACGCGGCAAGGCATGGAGAAAATGCGATTTCACATTAAACGGCCTCCGTTTGCTATGAAAATCGGCGTGAAGGTAGAAGACCTCAAAATATTTTTGGAAGTTACCCCTTTAGGCCCTTTAGGGTCACTTGTTTTTGTCAGATCGAAGTTTTGGAGCCATCTCGACCTCCATTTCGAGCCTGCAACATGGGGCCCATAGAAAAACCAGGTCAGTTTCAGAAACTATAACTTGCGTTGTGTTCGGCGACACTCATATATTCCAGATCCAGAATTTCAAGCGATTCCGTGTACTGTTGATACATGAAAACTGTGTTTTTCTGAGATCGAATTGTCACATTGCGACAGTGTTCAAGCAGAAGTGTTGCTTGTAGTGCTTTGCAGTGTTGTGAATTGTTGCAGAAATGGAAAATGCAGATGGAATGAGTCAGCTTATGAGCGATAAGCTGGACAAGAACAACTTCCATGCTTGGAGATTCAGGATGATGAATTTCCTGATGGGAAAAGGCTACTGGAAGTACATCGAAGGAGAGAATGAAAATGCTCCGTAGTTGCCAAAAAGGAATCAGACTGCAGACCAGTTAAGAGCATATGAGGAATGGAATCAAGGAGCACGAAAGGTAATGTATTGGCTATCTGTTAGCATACAGGATAACATGATTGGACACATACAGGATGCCAAGACTCCAAAAGAGGCTTGGAACAGTTTGGTCACTTTGTATGAGACTAATACAAAGGCACGGAAATTGCAACTCAAGAACGAGCTGCATACATTGGAAAAGAAGAGCATGTCGAAAAGTGACTACACTTTAAAAATCAAAAGCATATGTGAGTCACTTGCATCTATTGGTGTGAATGTAGATGATGATGATAAGGTGGAAGTGTGCCTTCGTGGTTTAGGAGCTGCATATAAGCAGTCCAGAACTTCCATACAAACCAGGGAAAATATTCCGAATTTTGCTGATCTGGTATCTATGCTGATTATTGAAGAAAAGAATCTTGGTGAGGATTCAAACTCCCAAGGAAAGCCCAGTTCTGAGCAGGTATTCTACTCTGGCAAAGGAAGAGGCAGAGGTAGAGGTTTTGGAAGTGGAAGAGGAAACAATAACCAAGACCAAGGTCAACAAAAGAATCATGCAGAAGGAAGAGGACAGTTTCAAGGCAGGGGGAGCCAAAGAGGTCGCAAAAATTTCCAAAGAAATGATTCAGGTAATGATAGTAAAGGATGGTGGAATTGTGGTAAACCTGGACACTTTGAACGTGATTGCAGGTTGAAGAATCAAAATAACAGAAGGCAGCAAAACAATTATGCATCCACAAGTGCAGATGATTCTGAGAAGCTGTTTATGGTTCAACATCACATAATGAATACGATGTCTGCTGGTGTTTCAAAATCGAATGATAATGTCTGGTATGTTGATTCAGGTGCTTCAAATCACATGACCAGTCATGCATAATGGTTTAGTAGTTTGTAGAAAATGTCAGTTCTTGGATATGTTGAAACAGGTGATGATACATCGCATCCTATTGAGCATACAGGAAACATAACATTGTCTATGGAGGACGGGAAGGTAAAACATCTTGCTTATGTGTTACATGTTCCAAATATAACAAAGAATCTGGTTTCTGTTGGACAAATGGTTGGCCAGGGATTACAAGTCAGGTTCAATGTTGATGGATTATATGTAGAAGAGTACAAGCAAGATGGACGATTGGTTGCCAAAGTAAACAAAGTGGGTAGGATGTTCACCTTATATGTGAAGATTCTTGAAATGAATGCAACCATGTTTGCAAAAGGTGCAGGAGTTATTGCAGATATAGAGATATGGCACAAACAGATTGGACATGCAAACTTGCAAAGGTTGAAACTAATGAAGTCAATGGAGATTGTCCATGGACTACCAAATTTCAAAGTTGCAGAAATGCAAAAGGTATGTGTAGCATTTCAATTTGGTAAACAGTCAAGAGCATCATTTCCACATTACAAGCATGTTAGTGAGAATGTACTAGAAGTAGTACATACAGATGTTTGGGGTCCAGCAAAGACCACATCTATGGGCGGTTGCAGGTTTTATGTTACTTTCATTGATGACCATACACGCAAAGTATGGGTATATTTCATGAAAGAGAAGAGCGAAGTGTTCACTCACTTCTAGAATTTTAAAGCTATGGTGGAAAAGCAAGCAAGGAAGTACATTCAGACATTAAGATCTGATGGAGGAGGTTAATACATGTCAAACGAGTTCAGCACTTTTCTAAAAAATCATGGAATTGGGCATCAATTTTCATGGAGGTACACACCACAACAGAATGGCATTGCTGAATGCAAAAATAGACATATTGCAGAAATAGCAAGAGTCTTGATGGCTGAGAAGAATATGCCTCATTGTTATTGGGCAGAAGTTGTGCATACTGCTGTATACATCATGAACAAAACTCTGACTGTTGTTGTACATCAAGTTACACCTGAAGAGAAGTTTACAGGTAAAAAGCCAAACTTATCACATCTGAAAGTTTTGGGTTGTATTGCATATGTACATGTCCCAGATGAATTGAGGATGAAACTTGATCCAAAAGTATAAGAGTGTGTCTTCATTGGATACTCCCTTGAGCAAAAGGGATATAAATTTTATAATCCACTCACATGATAGGTAAAGGTGAGCAGAGATGTGGTATTTGATGAAATGTCAAGCTTCTATGTAGATGCCAAAAAAGGACTGAGTCTTGAACAAACGACAAAGAAAAATGCTGAAAAACCAAGTGCAGAATCTCAAGTTTTGAGTGGACCGGATGCATCACCAAGCAATAGTTCCAACTCAAATCCATGGAGTGGAAGATTACGTGGAAATTTCAGTCCAGCAAATTCATCAAATACATCCAAGAAAGGTAAAGAAAAGCTTTCTGCTGGTCATAAAACATGTACAGGTTTTGAAGACGTTGATGAAGATTCAAGCGGTTCAGAAAAGAGTCTTGATGAGGAACTTGGATTGCCCTCTGTGAAGACTCCAGGAGTAAGAAGGGCACATGCAGATAATACAAGGAAAGTGACCCAAGGCCAAGAAGATCTGGAAGGATGTGGAATTCAGTGCAACGATTGATATATGATAGTTACATGGCTCGTCATTATGCCTACATGACAAAGGTAATACAAGATGCTGAACCTTCTTGCTTTGAAGATGCAATTGGAATTGCAGATTGGGAAAAAGCTATGGATGAGGAGATGGCTGCACTTTATGGAAATGATACATGGAAGCTGGTTCCATTGCCACAAGGAAAGAAACCCACAGGCTGTAAATGGGTTTACAAGGTAAAGCATAATGCTGATGGTAGCATAAGCAGGTATAAAGCATGATTGGTAGCTAAAGGATATGCACAGACATATGGCATTGATTATGAGGAAACATTCAGCCCTATAGCTAAAATGTCTACTGTCAGAACACTTGTTGCATTAGCTACAGCGAAAGGATGGACTTTGCATCAGATGGATATGAAGAATGCTTTCCTACATGGTGAGTTACAGGAAGAAGTATATATGGACCAGCCACAAGGATATGAAGATTCAAAGCATCGAGAATATGTTTGCAGGTTGGAAAAGGCTTTGTATGGGCTGAAGCAGGCTCCGCGTGCATGGCATGCAAGGATTGTTGATTACTTAACCAGCATTGGGTTTTCTATGTGTGATGCAGATCATTCACTATATGCAAGGAAGGCTGATGATGGCATCACAATTGTGGCCATTTATGTTGATGACTTAATTGTAGGTGGCGATAATGAAGAAAGCATCAAAGAGGTAAAGCAACTTCTTATGCAGGAATTTGACATGAAAGATCTTGGTGTGCTGCGCTATTTCTTGAGCATTGAGTTTATACATACAGAAACAGGTATATGGATGTCGCAAAGGCAATATGCCTTGAATATGCTGCAAAAGTATGGTATGGCTGACTATAAACCAATTTCTATGCCATTAGATCAGAATTTGAAGTTGGATACTACATGAGGTGAAGCATTGGAAAATGCTACTATGTACAGGAAAATTGTGGGAAGTCTTATATATCTCACAATTACCAGGCCTGATCTAAGCTATACTGTTGGACTTGAAAGTCAGTTTATGCAGGTTCCCAAGAAGCCACATTTGGATGCTATGAGGCACACTCTACGTTATGTGAGTGCTACTTTGGACTATGCGTTGTTTTATGAAGCTGGTGTAGATTTGCAGGTTCATGGATACACCGATGCAGATTGGGCTGGTAGTATTCCAGATAGAAGATCTACTAGTGGCTTTCTTTTCTCACTTGGAGGTGCAGCTATTACATGGAGCAGCAAGAAGCAACCCACTATTGCTTTGTCAAGTACAGAGGCTGAGTATAGAGGTGCTACAATGAAAACATGTGAGGCATCATGGCTTACTTGCAGATTTAGGTGTGGAAGTGCAAAAGCTTATCACTATCTATTGTGATAATCTTAACAGCATACAGTTAGCACGAAACCCTATTTTCCATGCTAGAACAAAGCATATCGAGGTACATTATCACTTCATCAGAGAGAAGGTATTAGCAGGTGATATTGATGAGCAGGTTGCTGATATTTTCACCAAAGCACTTGGAGCTGAGAAGTTGAAGAAGTTTCGGGAGATGCTTGGATTACAGGATATGGCATTGAGCTTGAGGGGGAGTGTTGAGATATCCAGCTCAACATGTGATGATCGAGGATAACACGTACCAGTTTTTCGTTTCTCTGACATGTATAGTGGTCACGCCGGTATATGTCAGTGACACTTCATTGAGCTTTATTAGATTTATCTATCGAGAGTGATGGCACATTTGTTTCTTGCCAGCTCACTCATTCACGGACATTAGGTTTTTCCTTATGTATTGATCTTTATATATTGCACTGGTTGTATTCTTGTTTTTTAGGTCATTCTTGTACATTCCTTTTTATGTAATAGAAGAAGAAGAAGATTATTTTTTCCTTGCCTCAATCTGTGTGTGTGCTTCTCCTCGAGAGTGAGAGTGTGTGTGTGAGCTCTCTTCCTTATCTCCTTCATCGTGACAACAGGGAGCACGAAGACAGTCTTCTTAGGTTTCTTAAATGTCGTCAAACATACAGTTTGTGGTTGACCAAGCCACTATATGTTTTATTAAAGAACATATACAAAGAAGTGTCCAGTGGCCATTTGGCCTTTCACATGGACACTAACGGTAACAATCTCCCACTAAAGGCCAATATGGCCAAAGTAACTATGGGAGAAAAAATAAAGAATGATAAAGAATACGTGAGTATAAGTATACAAACTATACCTCCCACCTGATGGGCATGTTACACAATAGAAAAGTGACTATGTAAGATCAGGAATCAAGTAACCCCCATCAAGTGACAACAATGTCGAAAGCTATCCTGTGGTAGAGCTTTAGTCAAAGCATCTGTAGCATTATCTCGAGTGTGAATCTTCTAAAGAATAATGCACTTAGTGGCTAAGCAATCTCTAATGAAGTGATACCTCACCTCAAGGTGCTTTGTCTTTGCATGATAGACCGGATTCTTAGCCAAAGCAATGTCACTCTGACTATCATTGAGCAAACGAGGTACATGCTGAGGTAAACCCATATCACAAGCAAGACGAGAAAGCCACAACGCTTCCTTACATGCCTCACTTGCTGCAACATACTCTACTTCTATGGTGGAAACAGTTGTACATTCTTGAAGATGAGTTCTCCAAGAGATAGCACCTCAAGCAAAATGAAAAATCTACCCTGATGTAGACTTACGATTGTCTACACAACCGGCATAGTCAGAATGTTTGTAATCGATAATGGATGCTTTCCCTCTACCTAAGCATAGACACTTGTCCTTAGTGCCACTCAGATATCTTAAAATCATCTTGACTGCTTCCCAATGTTTCTTGCCAGGATTAGACATATATTTGCTCACAACTCCCACTGCAAATGCAATGTCTGGTCTTGTAGCTACCATAGCATACATGAGACTACCAACAACAGACTGATAGGGAATTTCGGTCATGAATTCCTTTTCCTCATCTGATCTGGGGCAATCATCCTTGCTCAATTTCACATATGTGGGTAAAGGTGTACATAATGCCTTTCCACCCTGCATATTGAACTTGTGAAGTACTTTGGATATGTACTCACTTTGAGACAAGTATCTGCATCTTTTACTCCTATCACGAGTAATGCGCATGCCAAGAATATGTTTGGCATCCCCCAAATCCTTCATATCAAATGTCTGACTCAACTTCTTTTTGAGAATTGACAAATCATAAGAGGACTTCCTAGCAATCAACATATCATCAACATAAATTATCAAGCATATCAAGGTGCCATCTGAGCATCTCTTTGTGTAGAGACAATGATCCTCATTACTTCGAGAATAGCCTTGAGACTTCATAAAAGCATCAAACTTTTGGTAACATTGTCTAGGGGACTGTTTAAGTCCATACAAGCTCTTCTTAAGCTTACAAACTAGACTTCCCTTTCCAGGAATTACATAACCCTCTGGTTGTTCCATATAGATCTCATCTGTAAGATCTCCATGCAAGAAAGCACTTTTCACATCCATTTGGACTAGCTCTAAGTCCTCCATTGCAACGAATCCAAGCAACATGCGCAGGGTAGTCATCTTGACCACTGGCGAGAAGATTTCCTCAAAATCAACACCATGTTGTTGCTTAAAACCCTTTGCAACAAGTTGTGCTTTATACTTTGGAGAAGCACTATTGGATGTGAATTTCAGCTTATATACCATTTACATGGTAAATCTTTCTTGCCATTTGGCAAAGGTACTAAATCCCATGTACCATTCTTGTGAATAGAATCCAACTCACTCTTAATGGCATGCTCCCACTCGACATGATCCTCTGTTTGCATAGCCTCTTTGTAGCAAGAAGGCTCACCGGCATTTCTTAGCATAACAAAATCTAAACCTGGAACATATCTATCAGGTGGATGTGAGACACGTGCAAAACGTCTCAATGGTTGTTGAACAGGAACATGTGCAGACTAATCTGAAAGGACATTCTCATGAACATCCCTATGTGCAACATTTTTATGCATGCTAACCAGAGGACTAGTGTCCTCAAACACCACTCTTCTCATTTCAACCTCCTTAATGGGATGTTTATGCATCTTAGACTCATTGAAAATGACATCACTACTTCTGATCATTGATCGTGTTTCAGGATCCCATAAGCAATATCCAAATTGTCCTTCTCGACCATATCCAAGAAAAATGCATTTCTTTGACTCATGGTCCAATTTCTGTCTAAGATTCTTGGGTATATGAACATATGCTTCACACCCAAAAACTTGAAGATGATCATAATATGGTGGCTTCCCTGTCCATAACTCTTGTGCCACTTTCAGACCTTTGGCAGTACTAGGTGAAAGGTTAATCACATAAACTGTAGTCAATACTGCTTCTGCCCAAAAGTCTTGTGAGAGGTTTGCATGATGCAACATGGAAACTACTCTATCTTGAATAGTTCTATTCATCCTCTCAGCTACACCATTCTGTACTGGGGTATAAGGAGCTTTAAACTCTCTACGGATCCCTCTAGACTGACAGAAAAAGCTGAATTCATGTGAGGTATACTCACCCCCATTATTTGAACATAAAGCCTTAAGCTTAGTTCCTTTTTTAGTCTCAACTGAAGCAAACCATTTTTTGAAAGTAGGGAATACCTCATCCTTCGATTTGATAGGATAAATATTCTAGTAGAATCATCTATGAAAGTGACAAAGTAGAGAGAACCACCTAAGGACCTAGTGGGCATGGGATCACACACATCTATATGAACGAGATCTAAAGGCTGAATTGAAGAGTCAATGTGCATTCTATGCACATTTCTGGTTTGCTTTCCATATTGATGATGCTCACAAAATGAAAAATTGAAGAAAGATAACATAGGTAAGTAGCCAGAACGAGAAAGATTTTCCATTCCACTATGAGATATATGGGCCAAACGAGCATGCCAAATACAAGCCATATGTTCTTCAGTGACAGCTAACAAGTGTTCTTTCTGTGATACAAATAAAGGATAAAGTGATCCAACTTTGCTTCCTTTTGCAATAACCATATTGCCCTTTGATATGCAAAAGGACTGAGCATAGAAAACCACCTTGTAACCAAGGTCATCAAGTTGATCAATTGACAGAACCATTCTTTGTGTGGTGTCACATGGAAAGAAGCACCAGAATCTAGCAGCCATGTGTGGGAAAAAGAATCAGCCATAAGTGCCTCAGATGGAAGAGTACTATCAAGTGTCAACACATCAGCATCATAAAAAATAGCATTAATTTCTTCAATCTTCACAGTGGAAGGAGATGGTGCAGGTAACTGTTTAACATGCCCATCAACATTCTGTCCTTTGCCTTTAGCATTCTTTAATGCATAACCGTCTTTCTTCATATGTCCTTTCTTATGACAATAATGGCATTCAATATCCCTCTTCCTTGATTTACTTATACTCTTATTTCGTTGACCATTCTTTTCCTTGTTCTTTCTTCCGCCACCTTGTTGATTCTTTCCTTGGTAAGAATCACGAACATTATATGCATCTCCACTCTGAGTGCCAACCATAGATTTTCTATGAATCTCCTCACTCAAGAGTGCTCCACATATGTCATCATAGACAAGTTTACCACCAAGTGCGCTATTGCTAATAGCTGTGCAAAATGTATCCCATGATGATGGAAGGGTGCATAATAGCAATACTGCTTTCATTTCGTTATCCATATCCATTTTTTGAGCCTATAACTGGGAGAATATAGCATCAAACTCATTAAGATGAGCAGCAATATTATCTGTGTCCTTCATACGAAGGTCATATAATTTTCTCATCAGATACACTTTATCTGATGCCTTCTCTTTTTCATATGTATTGCATAACTTCTTCTAAAGCTCCTCTGCACTTTCACAGTCTAATACTATACAATAAACATTATCTGCAAGATGCAAGCGAATGGTAGACCTGGCCATTTCATCTAACTCGTCCCAATCATCTTCGTCCATGTCTGCAGGTTTCTTTGAAATCTCATTTACTGGCTTCCATTGCCTCCTTTGAATCAGCACATCTTTAATCTGATTCTTCCATAAAGCAAAGTTTGTGCCATCAAATTTTTGGATCTCAAAATGGTCTTTGCCCTGCAAGTTATAGCTCCTCTTCGGAACACTAGCACTAGACCCTAATCCATCAGATGTGCCTGAGACCTCTGACGCCATGATGGTAGAGAACTGAATGGAATGATAATGGATCTAGAAGAGTCCGAACACCAACGAATAAGTGTATCAAGGAGTAAATTGACCACTGTATTGGAAAAATTTTGCCAGAGTATCCTCTGCAAAATGAGCGTATGACCAGTGTCAAAATATCATAAAACTGCAAGTACTGACATGTTTGCCTGCATAGTGAATCACTGACTCCACTGCATATAATCAGTTACCCAATAGAAGCCAATTAGGCTTATCGAGCACCTATGAACAACTATAATACATCTCCTATGGCGAGGCTATGTAATTCTTCCACCTGCATCACCAAAGACACCCCGACATCTGGGTATCTCCCAGTTAAGAAAACATCACCACGGCCCTCTTTATCAAACTTAAAAGGCTTTATGCAAAGAACGTAACTACTATATCAATGACCACATGGACGTACATAAGTGGTATCCACAGAAGCGTACATGATGTGTATGTGCTCAATATATGCAAAATGATACTAAAAGGCTGAATGCAACCCAAAAACTAGCCAATAACTCCGGCAAGTGTCTATCAACTCTGATATTTTTGGCTCAAAAACCTGCATAAATTTGCAGCAGATGCTCCCACCAAAACTGAAAACCTTTCCAGAAACCTGTAGTTTTGCGAGGGTGGCTGAAAAACACAGCCCCAAAGGTTGATATCTATTTTCGAAGAAGTACAAAGAACACTCTTCTTGATGTTCGCGGACCTGTGTGAAGAGAACTATGTGCAAAAGTACTCCAAAATGGCTCCAAAAGACACCCAAAAAGCTTCAAAACTAGGCTTTGAAAGCAAAGAATGAAGCTTTGAGGGACCAAAACATGTTCAGGGTAATGTCAACCTTAGTCTTTCCCCTTCTTCAAACACCACAAGAGTGTAGTTTAGTGGCAAGAGATTGTCACGGTTAAGCGAGCTCTAGGGGGAACAGTATTGGGACGGGTTCAACATCATATGATGAATATGATGTGTGTTGATATTTTGAAATTTAATGGTCATGTCTAGTATGTTGATTCAGGTGCTTCAAATCACATGATCAGTCATGCGGAATGGTTTAGTAGTTTGTAGAAATTGCCAGTTCCTGGATATGTTGAAATAGGTGATGTCACATCACACCCTATCGATCATGCAGGAAACATAGCACTGTCTATGGAGGACGGGGAGGTAAAACATCTTGCTGATGTGTTGTATGTTCCAAATATAACAAAGAAGAATCTGGTTTTTGTTGGACAAATGGTTGACCACAGATTACAAGCCATGTTCAATGTTGATGGGTCGTATGTAGAAGAGCACAAACATGATAGAAGATTGATTGCCAAAAAAAACAAAGTTGGTAGGATGTTCACCTTAAATGTGAAAATTCCTTAAATGAATGCAGACATGTTTGCAAAAGGTGCAAGAGTTATTGCTGATATAGAGATATGACATACATGAATTGGACATGCAAACTTGCATGGGCTGAAATTGATGCAATCCAACCAAATTTCAAAGTTGTAGAAATGCAAATTGTATGTGCAGCATGTCAATTTGGTAAACGGTCAAGAGCATCATTTCCACATGACAAGCATGTTAGTGAGAATGTACTAGAAATAATACATACAAATGAATGGGGTCCTACAAAGACCACATCTATGGGTAGTTGCGGGTTTTATGTTACTTTCATTGATGACCATACACAAAAAGTATGGCTATATTTCATGAAAGAGAAGAGTGAGGTATTCACTCACTTCCAGAATTTTAAGGTTATAGTGGAAAAGCAGACAAGAAAATATATTCAAATATTAAGGTTCGATGGAGGAGGTGAATACATGTCAAATGAGTTCAACAACTTTCTAAAACTTCATGGAATTCAATGTCAATTTTCATGCAGGTACACACCACAATAGAATGGCACTGCAAAATGCAAAAATAGACATATTGCAGAAATAGCAAGAGCTTTGATGGATGAGAAGAATATGCATCATTGTGATTGGGCAAAAGCTATGAATACTATTGTATACATCATGAACACAACTTTTACTGCTACACTACATCAAGTTACACCTGAAGAGAAGTTTACAGGTAAAAAGCCAAGCTTATCACATATGAAAGTATTTGGCTATATTGCATATGTACATTTTCCAGATGAGTTGAGGATGAATCTTGATCCAAAACCAGAAAAATGTATCTTCATCGGGTACTCCCTTGAGCAAAATGGATACAAATGTTATAGCCCACTCACACAACATGTGAAGGTAAGCAGAGATGTGGTGTTTGCTGAAATGTCAAGCTCATATGCAGATGCCAAAGGTGGACTTAATCTTGAAACAAATGACAAAGAAAATGTTGAAAAATCAAGTGTAGAATCTCAAGTTTTGAGTGGACCAGATGCATCACCAAGCAATAGTTCCAACTCAAATCCATGGAGTGGAAGATTGCGTGGAAACTTCAGTCCAACAAATTCATCAACTACATCGAAGAAAAGTAAAGAAAAGCTTTCTACTGGTAGTAAAACATCCATAAGTTTTGAAGACATTGATGGAGATTCAAGCGGTTCAGAAAGAGCCTTGATGAGGAACTTGGATTGCCCTCTGTGAAGACTCCATGAGTTAGAAAGGCACATGTAGATGATACAAGGAGAAATGACCCAGGACCAAGAAGATCTGGGAGGATGCGGAATTCAGTTCAATGATTGACGTATGTCAGTTATACGGCTCGTCATTGTGCCTACATGACCGAGGTAATAGAAGATGTTGAACCTTCTTGTTTTGAAGATGCAATTGGAAATGCAAATTGGAAAAAAGCTATGGATGAGGAGATGGCTGCACTTTATGGAAACGATACATGGAAGCTGGTTCCATTGCCGCAAGGAAAGAAACCCATAGGCTGCAAGTGGGTTTACAAGGTAAATCAATGCTGATAGTAGCATAAGTAGGTACAAAGCACGATTGGTAGCAAAAGGATATGCACATACATATGGCATCGATTATGAGAAAACATTCAACCTAGAGTTAAAATGTCTATTGGCATAACACTTGTTGCATTAGCTACAACAAAAGGATGGACTTTGCATCAGATGGATGTGAAGAATGCTTTCCTACACTTGTGAGTTATAGGAAGAAGTATATATGGACTAGCCACAAGGATATGAAGATTCAAAGAACCCAAAATATGTTTGCAGGTTGCAAAAGGCTTTGTATGGACTTAAGCAAGCCCCTCATGCTTGGCATGCAAGGATTGTTGATTTTTTTACCACCATTGAATTTTCTATGTGTGATGCAAATCATTCATTATATGCAAGGAAGGGTGATAATGGCATCACAATTGTGGCCATTTATGTTGATGACTTGATTGTAGGAGGTGACAATGAAGCAAGCATCAAAGAGGTAAACCAACTCCTTATGCAAGAATTTTCCATGAAAGATCTTGATGTGTTGCGCTATTTCTTGGGCATTGAGTTTATACATACAGAAACAGGTATATGGATGTCACAAAGGCAATATGCCTTGAGTATGCTACAAAAGTATGGTATGGCTGGTTGTAAGCCAATTTCTATGTCATTAGATTAGAATTTGAAGCTGCATACTACATCAAGTGAAGCATTGGAAAATACTATTATGTACAAGAAAATTGTGGGAAGTTTGATATATCTCACAATTACAAGGCTTGATGTTGGACTTGAAAGTCAATTTATGTAGGTTCCGAGGAAGCCACATTTAGATGCTCTAAGGTGCACTCCACATTATGTGAGTGCTACTTTGAATTATGCACTTTTTTATGAAGCTGGTGTAGCTTTGCAGGCTCATGGATACACTGATGTAGATTGGGCTGGTAGCATTCCAGATAGAAGATCTACTAGTGGCTTTCTATTCTCACTTTGGAGTGCAGCTATTACATGGAGCAGTAAGCAGCAACCCACTATTGCTTTGTCGAGTATAGAGACTAAGTATAGAGGTGCTGCAATGGCAACATGTGAGGCATCATGGCTAGAAATGCTACTTGCAGACTTAGGTGTGAAAGTTCAAAAGCCTATCACCATCTATTATGATAATCTTAAGAGCATACAATTAGCACCGAACCCTATTTTTCATGATAGAACAAAGCATATCGAGGTACATTATCACTTCATCAAAGAGAAGGTATTAGCAGGTGATACTGATCTTGTTTATGTGAGAATAGATGAGCAGGTTGCTGATATTTTCACCAAAGCACTTGGAGCAGAGAAGTTGAAGAAGTTTCAGAAGATGCTTGGATTAGAGGACATGATGTTGAGCTTGAGGGGGAGTATTGAGATATCAAGCTCAATATGTGATGATCCAAGATGACACGTATCACTTTTAATTTTCTATAACATGTATAGTGGTCACACTCCTATATGTCAAGGATACTTCATTGAGCTTTACTAGATTTATCTATCGAGAGTGATGGCACATTTGTTTCTTGCCAACTCACTCATTTGCACACATTAGGATTTTTATATATTGCAATTGTTGTATTTTTGTGTTTAAGTTATTCTTGTACATTCATTTTATGTAATAGAAGAAGAAGAAGATCATTGTACCTTGCCTCAATCTTTGTGTGTGCTCCTCGTTGATTGTGAGTGTGTGTGTGTGTGTGAGCTCTCTTCCTTATCTCCTTCCTCGTGATAGAAGATGTCTTTTTTTTGGCAAATTCTCCATCATGACGTTTAGAACAACACTACAGCCCACAAGTTTTGTGATGTCTCTTCATGATGTAAAACAAGGGATGGATGAAATTGGACACATCTTCTAGATGTGTCCTAAGAGTAAAGTGGTATGGTATAGGGGAGGAAGATCACTTGTGAACATGTTGTCTTAGGGGAGATGAGGGATTATTACACTTTGGAATGCTATTAGAGGAGGTTGTGTGGAAGATCTAAAAAGAGAGATGCACAAGCATCTTTAAGAGCTAACTTGAGGAACATTTATAGAAAAGTCCCTAACCCTTCTAGGTGAGAGATTCAAGAACCATAATAGTGTCTCCTCATTTCAACACAGCTGTTTTTGTGCTTCAAGGAAATAAGCTAAAAATAAAATAGATCCCTCATGAAGAGATGATAGATTCATTTAAAAAAAAAAGTATAAGTTCATGTAGAGATGATAGGTTCATCAACCTACTTTGTGTCTCTTGTTCACTATCGATTCATTTTTTAAAAAAGTATAAGTTCATGTAGAGATGATAGGTTCATCAACCTACTTTGTGTCTCTTGTTCCTATCGTTTGTTTTTCCTCCTTTAAATTTTTTCTAGTTTTTCAAGAAGAAAATATTGAAACTTGATAGTAAATAAGACAATGATGTGTGTGAAAACTAATTTTCAAGGCACTTTTCCCTGCTTTAAAGCTTTTCTCTCCCTCAACTTGCATATATATCTTACATCCCTATAAACGCATTGAGCTCTATCTTCCTCCTTCATCTTCCCAATGACATTTATATATTCAGGCATATGTGAGATAGAATTTAGTTTCATACTGCATTCTCATGTCTTTCAAGGCATGTATACATTATTGGAACCATGGTATATGCATGATCATCTTCCCTAAGGTCGCTAGACATTCTCTCATTCACGAGCTCAGTTGTGTTCATTCGTGTTCGAGTGTTGGTTTTTAGTATATATATATATATATATATATATACACACACACACACACACATACATACATACATACATACATACATATATATATATATATATATATATATATATATATATATATATATATATATATATATATATATATATATATATATATATATATATATATATATATATATATATATATATAATAATAATAATAATAATAATATATTAGACCTTGTACTTAGGGATTTTCTTTTACCAAAGTGCTTTAAATTATAAACAAGAAAAAATGAAAGAAAGTCAGAGAGAGTTACAAAAAAGGTTTATAAAATTTTCATCCCTTTTTTTAGGGATCCATTTGTTTTTTAGCTTGTTTACTAGAATAAACACTTTGTGGTGCTTGAAACGATTGGGGTATTTTTTACAATCATGAATACTTTTGCCTACACAAACAAGGGAATTCTCAATAGAATTATCTTTAAGAGACTTTTTGAAGTTGGCAACACATTATTCTTTCTAGATCTTCTATAGTGCTTCACTCCTAATGGCATTCCAACAAGCTATAGAGAAAACCAATCGCTTCATCAAGCAAAGCTTGCTTCTAGTTAGCTTGATGGGTCAGCAAAAGCAACTTCTAAGGCACTTGCAAACTACGATAATCCTAGGATAGGAAAAGATAGGATGACCTAATTCTTCCCTTCTAGTGAGATGTCACTTATACCATGGAGAAACACTGTAAATTTTACTATCTTTGACATTTATCTAGATCCCTCAGTGTAGAATTTGCCACATAAGGGCCACTTTCATAAAGAATGATAAAAATCCAACTTTCTTAGGATTCTTGAACTATCTTCCATCTTGTTTCCATTTTATACTTAAGACCCTTCAAGTGAAGGGAATTTTAGTCGATCAATACGTAGTTGTCTGAGTCATCTCAAGCATTCATTCTATGTCTTAGAAGACACCAATCTTTGTTGTTGGCTCTATGATTCGAGTTAATGTCCTTGAACCTACCACTACAAGGAGTAAGGGGGTGTGGCAACAACCCATATTAAAAAAAAGTGGGTAGTGTTGCTTATGCGATGCTATTTCCACCAAGCATCACATCAGTGACACCAAAGAAAAAAAGGTCCTAGTCATGTAAGTGACGGTCACCGTTGCTTATATGGCATTATTAATAATTGTCCCAACAACATCGCAAAGTAGTGACACTATTGGCGACACTAGCAAACTGCTTGTGATGCTACAAAAAAAAAATTGAATTCTCCTAGCACATTTGTGCTTGGATCCGATGAGAGAGAGCTTGATGGTGAGAGGGAGAGAGAGAGAAAGGGGGGGAGAGAGAGAGTTGTGCAAGAGGAGCACACATACACACATATATTTAGGTAAATACACACATGCATACATAGACACACACATACACACATACATACACATGGATACAGCCATACACATACACATAGACACACACACACATACACTCACATGCATGCATATACACACATAAGAGACACATACATACACACACACAGACACACATACTCACATACACACATACATACACATGCATACACTTACATACACATACACATACACACACATACACATATAAACACACATACACTCACATGCATACATACACACACATTCATGCACACACATACACATATACACACACATACAATCACATACACACATATACACATCCACACACATACATGCATACGTTGGAGACCTACAGAGAAAGAGATATAGTAACTTGAAGAAAGTTGTAGGAATTTCCTTTGGATAGGGATCCTAATAGAAAAGTATTTTCCAACATCAAGCAGGATACTATTTTGTCTTCCAAAGAATATGGCTGGGTTGGGGATTCTTGGACTGGACATGACGGCTAAATGAGATGTAAGCCAAGTGGATGACAAGGCTTCTTACTTCTGAATCGAAGTTGATAGTTGGCATCAACTAAAATGACTCCATTTGGTTTCCTACGTTGAAAAGTTTTCCTAGTTAGAAGAGAAGATGTGCCTCAAGCCAACACACTCTAGTTGAAAGTGGAAGGTACTAAAGCAGTGGTCGAGATCACTCCAACCACTAGTAGACTCTAGTGGAAGATATTGAAGGAGTGGAGGAGATTGCACATGCACTTGTGGACTCTAGGCACATCTTCTCTTCTAACTAGGAAAACTTTTCAACGTAGGAAACCAAATGGAGTCATTTTAGTTGATGCCAACACACTCTAGTTGAAAGTGGAAGGTACTAAAGCAGTGGTCGAGATCACTCCAACCACTAGTAGACTCTAGTGGAAGATATTGAAGGAGTGGAGGAGATTGCACATGCACTTGTGGACTCTAGTTACATTTGTGGTTCTTGTTGATTCAAGCAGCTATATATACAGACATAAGGTTGGGAGGAGATGATCGTAATTGTAGTTTTCTTGCATATGGGTCATAGACTATATCTTCTGTGTATGAACTCGTAGAGAGGATGAGAATTTGGGCTGAAAAGTTAGAGTAAATATTTTGACTAAAAAGGTTGGTAAAAAAACTTGGACCAAAAAGTTGGGCTAAAAATTTAGACTAAAAATTGGGTTTGAAATTTAGATGAGAAAATTGGACTCAAACTTTGGACTTAAACAATGGACAAAAAAACTGGATGACTTCTAAGAAAAGAGACTCATAATCATTCATAGGAAAAAAACAACAACTAAGATAAAAAATTCACGTGCTTAGAGGTACTTAGCATAGAACCAAACCGGAACCTAAAGGTAGAACAATAAGGAGAAAAATGCAAAGCAAGATCCCACTAGGCATGCCAAATCGAGCACATGTAGAGGAGTTTTTTGTTCTTCTTGTGCTGGAGATGGGTCGTTTTACTCAGTGCAATATGCACTATGTGTATGCTTTGCACAAAACAACAGAGACATGATAAGATAAGACAACTTCAATATTGAACCATAAAAAATAAGAGGCATGGAAGCAAGGAAAGAGAACAATCATTACGAATGGTAGTTTCTAATGCACAACTGAAGCACACAAGCCCTTTGGACTCACTCTGTTTGTCAACCCTCTACGACAAGACTAGAGGCCTTGGGTCTTCAGCTTAAGAAGCTAGGCTGAAGCTATCAATGCACTCTACTAAGTGCATTACTAATGTGTATTGTAATCTTTTTGATGTTATGCTATGTTATCCCCTTACTTCTCAATTCCTTCTCTTTATATAGCCCAATGTATGCCAGGTAGTTACCTCCACTACACTCATCTATCTGACTTTTTGAGTACTCTAGTACTCTATCACATCCAGTACTCTTTCACTTCTAGCTACCACTTTTTCTATTCAACTAATCCATACTCATGCTTTTGGTGGGCCTTTGGCTTGTATTGGGCTAATAAAGACCAGTTGTCCGCATATGAGATGTATATACAAAAATGGCTTTTGGATACTGCAATGCTCATGCTTCTTTCAATCGCGTGGTCTACTCAATCTTCCAGCCATTGTTTCCAAAGTTCATGAGAATCTTTATGGATGACTTCTCCACTTTCAGGCATTAGATGTTCAACTCCGGTGGAAAACTTCACTGATCATCTTTGTTGATTGGAATAGGGTTTTAGTGCTTATTTTTGGTGATTGAAGGGACTCTTCTAGGTCACATAGTCTCAGCAAAAGGTATGGCTCTCAATCCTCATAAAACTAGAGGAATAATACATATGCCTAAACCAATTAATGCCAAAGAAATTTAGAGTTTCCTAGTACGAGATTGGAATTCTACTTTCCATGTACATGTGGATACAAGTTCTATAGCACTAGGAGCCATACTCACACAACTTAGAAAGGAACATAAGATTGATTGAACCATTTACTATGCTAGCAGAATTCTAACTAAGGCTGAGCATAACTATAGTACTACTAAAAGAGAGACACTTGCTATTGTTTTTACTCTCAAGAAGTTTTCATCATTATTTATTGGGGATGACAACACCTGCAATCTCTATTTCATCTACAAGATGGACTAATAAATGAACCTGAATATCAAAAAATGAAGTAGAAAGTTCTTTCTCCATCAAACATAGTAGCTCTTTGCATTCACGTTTTTTTTGTGGGATCGAGTTTTTGTCAATCTCTTTTGATGTAATCCACCTATACATATCATAAAGAAAATTATAAAGAAGTTAACTCAAAAATAAAAGATATCCAATATTCATACATATTAAATATAAAATTATCATAATTACCTTATAAGCGATCCAAGATGATAGATCACATCTTGTACTCCTTTCGTTGTACATCCATCGATAACCAAAGGTAAAATATGTTTCAAAAAGTTATGCCAGTCATGGGTCTTTAACCCAGATAAGCTCTTATCATCCATAGTAAACATGTTTTGAAAAGATGCTCCATATCCTGTAGGAGTCCTAATCAATTGAATTCTATTGTTGATAGTCTGTATCTCTTTTGTTGTAAGTACCCAAGGAGCAGGTGCATAAGTCGTTTCATGTCGATGTCTATCAAAAACTGGCCATAACTTTGGTTTTGATTTTTGATCTTTCAAATCATTCCTTGATGCTATGGTATCTTTTAGTCCAAGAAGATGCTTGCATAGTGAATAACCAATATTCTTGAATATATGCATAGGATAAAAAAGATGACATACTTTTAACTCTTTCCAATACTCCCAAGAATACCATATTGATATGTTCTGTGCGAGTGCCAATTTTCCTTTACCTCTCTTCACATACTCATTATCTTCATCATCACTGAAGATTTCTGATTCTGGATTTATCAGAGGTCCATCTGTCCATTTTTTATACCAATCCATAGGCATCATAGGTTTTGGACACTGATCTCTTTCAAGCTTTCCATTAAAATGTATCGCTTCTCTTTTGGATCTTAATGGATGATCATCAGGCAAGAATCGTCGATGTTGAAGATAAATATTTTTGTTGAGATTCTTACTATAGATTGATCTCAACCAATCACCACAATATGGACAAGCTTTATAACCCTTAGTAGATATTCTTGCATCATGAAAACAATAAAAATATAATTAGATTAAATCATATTTATTTATATGCATATTGAATAAAAAAATTACATCAATACATGAACAAGATGTCATGTATACAAATCCTAACCCTAGGCCCCAATTGAGACAAATGAGACCACAAGCCCCTAGAGGACCATGCTTTAGATGCTAGGGCAACCATTTCATTCGTGATTGTCCCCACCCACCATCTCCGGGTCAAGGATAGAACATCACGATACAAGCCTTTTGCCCTGAGTGCGGCAAAGACCATCTCCCGAGAGATTGTCAAAGGAACCCCTCTAGTGTGCCCAAGGTCACACCCATTAATGTGGTAGGCTTAGTGGTGGATTCAAGTTCAAGTAGCAATAATGTGGCTCCTATACAAGCAGTCACTAGGGCACAAGCTTTGAAACAGGATAAGCCGGTTGAACAATCAGAGTCAAGTGAATCAGGAGAGCCTAGTAAGCGAAAAACAAGAACATGGAAAGATACCAGAGAGAAGGCCAATCGCAAGTGGAATAAAAAGTTATCGAAACTCGAAGAAAGCTTGAAAGAAGTGAAAACAAAAATAGAAGACATTGCATCTCAAAGTCCCTCGCATGCCGAAACTCCATCCACTCCACCTCATCCCACCCCACCACCCATTGTAAATAGACTGCAACCAGGGTTTGTTTTTGCAGATCCAATGCCAGAAGGCTTGGACATGATGTCCAAGGCCTACCAAGCTCGACTCCAAGAAGGGCCTACAGCTGCAAACCTAGACAAGAGTTACCCTAGAGCAGATTTAGAGATTGAACGGATGAAAATGTACATGAAAATGGTAGAACAAGCTCAAGCAATGCTCGAGACTAGCCAAAAGTTCAATCAGACAAACTCTATAAAACTGGATTTGCATTTCTAGGGCTTACTAGAAAGATTAGAGTAGTTGGTAAACAAACCACAAGTTTCTTTACCTCCACAGGCTCAACCAGTTGTTGAGGGAGAAAGCTCTCCACCAATGCAAGCTTATGTTCTTAATTCCACGAATGTTGGAACACCTCTTTCAACTCAAGAGTACTCTCAAGAGTTCTTGCAAGAAATACAAGAGGAGAAATGGGCCAAGGAGAAGGGTAATTCCCCTCCTATTCGTGAGATTGATGACCTTCATGATCAATTTCCCCAAGACATTCCATCTATTTATAGAGATGAAGCAGAACAACAAGAAGACAAAAGATTAAATTTTGAATCTAATACCTTAGAAGAACTGCCACAATATTGGTAAGAAATGAAGACTCAGTGGTTCCAAGGAACACTGATGTCGTAAAGAACACTAAGGTTCAGTGTCATCTCACTGTAGAAGAGCTACTCAAAGCAAAACCTGAGCTATGGAATCATGTGAAGGATCAGGTCCCAGAACTTGATTCCAATATGCCAAAAACAGGCTCTAAGCAAAAAGTTCCAGAGATACCTCTCGATAAAATATGAGACATGTGTGAGGGTGAAGAAGGTAATACTTATCTTCCAATCACCTACCAAGGTTACACAACCAAAGCAATCATAGATTCAGGTGCTGGTGTTGCTATTGCAACCACCTCCTTGTTGAAGCAATGGGGCAAACCCACATTAAGACCAACTAGAATGAAGCTTCAAATGGCAGATGGTCATTTTGAAAGACCTCTAGGATTGCTAGAAGGGATAACTCTAACCACCTATGGTGTAGAGTTTGAACATACATTTGCTATATGTGACTTTGAGAGAAATAATGTCTATGAGATGATCCTAGGACGACCCTTCCTACGACAATTGCAGATAGTACAGGATTGGGGAACCAACTCCTTGTACTTATAGCACTTAGGGGTCACCATCAAGGTCAATTTGAAGGATTACACCTTCAGAGATGTACCACCCCTACAGTGGAATCCTATCCACAAAGCAAAAGAAGATTCTATCTCTGTGCATTCTGGAAGTTCACCTAATCCATCCTGGTTGCATGAAGATACTCATTTGTGGATGTGCAAGGTCGTGGACGAAGAGGAAAAACATTTAAAGGCGAGAGAAGAAGGAACTTCACCAGGAGATAGACCAGTTAGAGACCCAGCCTACACACCGATGATCTTTCCAGATGAGGAATTTGAGCCTCATGATTGGGCAAAAATCTTAGCTACCATGGATATTGCAGTTAATGAAGAACAATGGACACCTCATTGTGATGAGGAGGGTTATGATATTTCAGTGTTCATGTGTCAGCCCTTGCTAGAAGAATGTGACCCTAGTGATGTCATAGAAGATGAACAAAATGACGATGATCTAGAGTCCATTGTAATGGATAGTTGCTTTAACTCAGAAAAGCACTATCTAGAAGATGTAGGAGTGTTTCACCAAAAAGAAGAAGAACCTCTCACAAGCATTAAAACGGTAAATTCGAAGGATAGAAGTGAGAGCAGTGAAAAGAAAAAGAAAAGAGAAACAGTGAAACAAGAAGAGGAGGAATCATTGTTTGAAGTACCAGACAACTTCAAGAAATATGAAGTTGACGAATGCAAAATTTTGGTACGAATTCCTAAGAGAGAGGCCATCATAGGAGAATCATATGATAATAAAGAAAAGACCAAAAAGATTGTTGTGACCATTGAGGAGAACAAAGAGAGATGTACCTACATAGGAGATGACTTAAGTGCAAAAGAAGAAATGGAGCTAATAGCTCTATTAAGGGAATATAGGGATGTGTTTGCATGGCACTATAGAGACTTGAAGGGGGTAGATCCAAGAATATGCTCTCATACGATCCCCATGATTGCTGACGCAAAGCCTACCAAACAGAAACCCTACACATATAATGACACTTATGCAGCGAAAATAAAAGAGGAAATTGATAGGTTGATTGAGGTCGGATTTATCTACGAGATTGAGCATACTGAGTAGGTGTCCCCCATTGTAGTGGTGCCCAAGAAGAACGGGAAGTTGCGAGTGTGTATTAACCTTAAAAAAGTTAATGCCGCTACGATCAGAGATAGTTATCCGCTTCCAATCACGGAACACCTATTGGAGCGTGTTGCAGGCAAGGAAGTTTATAGCTTCCTTGATGGATTTTCAGGTTACAACCAAGTAGCCATTGCCCCAACAGATCAACACAAAACAGCTTTTGCCACAGAGTGGGGAATTTTTGCATTTCGTGTGATGCCATTTGGGCTAACCAATGCACCTGCAACATTCCAAAGGCTCATGTGTCATGTCTTCAAAGAGTTCTTGCAGAAGAGATTAGAAGTATGTGTGGATGATTTATGTGCTCATTCCCAACAAAGACGATACCACATCCCTGAGCTCAGACAGATCTTCAACAAATGTAGAGAATATCGAGTTTGTTTGAACCCAAAAAAGTGTGTATTCATGGTACGACAAGGTAAAATTTTAGGTCACATTGTTTCTAAGAATGGAATCTCAACAGATGAACACAAAGTACGAGCCATGGCGGAGTTGCCAAGGCCAAGGAATGTTAAAGAGGTACAAGCCTTTATGGGCCATTGTGGATATTATCGTAGATTTATCCACATGTATGCGATCATAGCTAAACCTCTTTATGGTTTGTTGACAAATTTTGAGTGGAATGACGAATGTGAAAATTCCTTCAATGAGTTGAAGAAACGTTTGGTGCTGTGTATTGACCACTCCTGATTGGAATAAGCCATTCCATGTCCATGTGGATGCCTCCAATCATGCCATAGGATGTGTGCTAGCACAACCCACATATGAAGGAAATTTAGATTTACCCATAGCATATGCTAGCAGACAGCTAACTGCAGCTGAACGAAACTATACCACCACTGAGCGAGAGGGCTTAGGCATGGTATATGCTGTGAAGAAATTTAGACACTATTTATTGGCCAACAAGTTCAAGTTTTTCACTGGTCATCAAGCCTTGTTATATTTGGTCAATAAACCTTGCAATACCGGACGCTTAGTAAGATGGTTCCTCTTACTAATGCAATATGACTTTGAAGTTGTTGTCAGGAAGGGTAGAACCCACCTTAGGGCGGATCACATTTCTCGCATAACTTCAGGCGAGTCACCGCAAGGAGTGCCTAATGAGTTGCCTGATGCTTATCGGTTCAATTTAGAAGTTGTTCCTAAATGGGCAAACAAGTTGGTACCAGTCCTAACCTTCGGCCCTGCAAATAAGAATGTGAAAACATCACAAGAAGAAATTGTAAAATCACAAAAATATCACATATTGGCAGGAAGCATGTGCAAACAAGATACTGAGGGTGTATTAGCTTGTTGTGTTGAGGACGATGAACATAGTAGTTGGTTGCAACAAGCCCATGAAGGATTGCTAGGAAATCACTACTCTAAACAACGAACATTGCAAAATCTAAAACGTTTAGGAGTGTATTGGCCTAGCATGGACAAAGAAATACACGAATGGATTAAGAATTGTCCAGGGTGCCAAGAGAGGGGCGCCAGTGGAGCATGCCACCCTTTATCAAGTGTCGTTAATTCCAGATTGGAGTGCTCCATTGGTAGAATTCATGAGATCAGGGACATTACCCAAAGAGGCTAGCCTAGCACGAAGAAGAAGTATGGAGCAAGAGGCTCAGGTGCCTTAGTAGGAGACAACCTATACCGAAGAGGCAAAGATGGTTACCTAAGACTGTGCGTTCATGAATCAGACTATTTGAAAGTCTTAGAAACTGCACACAGTGGTGTTGCAGGTGGACATTTTGGTCCTGACTGAGTAATCAGGACCATTCTATTCTCAGGACTTTGGTGGCCAACTCTTCATATGGATGCACATACCTATATGAAGAAGTGTGACACATGCCAACATGCACAATATCCAATTAGAAAAGATGAGATGCTTTTGAGGCCAATGATGGGAGGACGTGCATTTTCAAAGAGGAGTATAGACTTTGTAGGCCCTATTAACCCCCCAGCTAGAAACTCCCATGCAGAGTACGTTATTATAGCCACAAATTACCTTACAAAGTGGGTAGAAGTCAAAGCAACAACAAAGAATGATGCTCAGACGACGACTAAGTTCTTATTCGAGAATGTGTTCACGAGATATGGACTACCAATAGAGTTAGTGAGTGATAGAGGCACACACTTCTTGAATGAAGTCATTGAAAATCTTCTCCAAGAATTCTTGGTGATACATAAGAAGTCTGCCCCCTATCATCCACAAGCTAACGGACAAGCCGAGAGCACAAATAAGATCCTATGTAATATATTGACAAAACTGGTAAACAATAAACACTCTGATTGGGATAAACAACTTCATCATGCTGTTTGGGCTTATTGAGTTGCCTACAAAACAGTACTCAAATGATTTAGAATGCTTAGGTGAGCCGAGACTATGAGCGGCAGCAGGTATCTACGCTGCAAAGAAAAGGCAAAAGGCATACTTTGATGCACACATCAAGGATAAGGGACTAAAAGAGGGAGACCTATTGTTAGTTTATACACTAAAGCAACATGCCCACAAGTTAGAAAAATGAGGATATGGACCCATGATCATTAACAGAATTTCCACTAGTGGTGCGGTTCAATTGGCCACTTTAGAAGGAGACATCTTGCCAAACTACATTAGTGGATGTAGAGTCAAGCTGTATCAAGAACATCTTACTGAGCATATGCTAATGAGACTCAACACTGCTAAGAAGCGAAAAGAAGAAGAGTTAAGGGTGAGAGAAGAAGCACAGGCAGAGGCAAGAGAGCGTATTAGGCAAAATAAGTTAAGGCGATTAGGCCTAAATGTCAACTCAAAAGCCCCAAAATATCACATGGATATGTGTTGAATATTAGGCATAATTACTTCTCAAAGCATTGACCGACGTCCCTTTGTGACCATAGAGATAGGACAAGGAAAGAGTGGAAGAACTGTGAAAGCTTTGATTGACTCAGGTGCAGCAACTAGTGCAGTTAGACTTTCCTACTGCCAAGACCGGCAGTTGACCATCAATCCCATGGAAGCCTATCTCATAGGATTGGGAGGTGTGGAAACTCCTTGTTTGGGCGAGGTGGAACTCCCCATCTACCTTCAAGATGTTCCAATGATAGTCAAAATGTTAGTGTGTCATGATGAGGACCTCATAGAGCCACTTGTATTAGGACAAGATTGGATTTATGACAATGCAATCAACTTGAACCTACGAAGTCAACTTCTTCAAGTTTGGGTCCAAGGACAATGCTTTACATTAGAACTAAAAAATGGCATGCTCACAAATCTAGATGTCACATCTTGTAGTTCTCCTAGGACTAATCTTAGCAAAAAAGATGTTGTATGTGTCAAAAGCTCCATGTTGCAGGAGAACTCAATCATGAAAGAACAGGCTCAGAGACAAGCGGACTCCTCCTTTGGTGCAAGGACTAATGCCGCCACTACAACTCAACCAACAAGGCAAGCACAACAGAACAGGACAGCTGCTATATTAAATAGACAACGTGATTTCCATAGGAAAGTAGTGCCGGGCATGAAGCAGATCTGGGTACAAAAAGGAGAGCAACCACTGGCCTTAACCCCACAATTCCCATCCAGGGACTCCCACCAAGACAAAAGACAAATGAAGAAGCTAGGACAAACTCAACCACAAGATATCCGACAAGTTTGGGTGCCTAAGAAATTAGCTACAGTTCAACAAGGACAATTGCAGATATGGGTACCCAAGAAGCTCTTACATACACAACAATCTATGCTCTCCCACATGAGAAAAGTCGCAACAAAGAAGCCAAGGCGGGGCAAGGGTCAGAACCAAACACCAAGACTAAAACCAGACCAACTCCCCTATTCAACAAGAGTTAGAAGACCAACCACAATGGTATGGTTATGGAAGCCAAAAGCACTAGTAGTCCCCGCAAAACCAAAGAACCAACCACGTGGGATACAAAATTTAAGAAAGCATCGAGAGATGAAGAAGCCCAAGGTGGTCTTGACGCAACCGAACATGGTTCTCAAATGGATCCCTATGAGGAGGAATGATCAGTTGTCATCTCTAGATCCAATGGATACCTCCAACAAAGATGGCATCAACATCTGCACGTAACCTCAACAGCCTCCACGAGCGACAACCATGTGCTCCTTGCACAACCCTGTCTTTTGCACCATTCAGTTCATGCATTTCCCAAGTATGCATTAATATTGGGCCACATTACATGGCCATGCATAGGCACATTTGAGAGTCCCATGCACAAGAGCACATTGACATATGTCAATTATTTTTTCTGATACTAACATCTGTCTTCTTGTTTGGTGACATTGTTCCTCTCTTTGAAAAAAAAAAAAGAGACAAGAGAGAGAGAGAGAGCTTGTTCCTAGGTTTGGCTCATGGAACATGAATGAGTCATGCTTAGTTCAAGGTGGAACCATTGATTACTGGGCATTTCTCAATTTTGATAGAAGTGTGTCTCGACCAACAGAATGATATTATTGATGCCTTATCTGGTAGATGTCAAGCACTTGGCATGAACATGGCATCCACAACTACTGTTTTCCCTTACCTTGGTAGGAGGGAAGATCTAGAAGGTCCGCAACTTGAGAGATGCTTAACTACTGTATGTACGAGAGCATCCAAGGATATATCTACTAAGGGTAGTTTGGTACCCTGAAAATCCTTGTTGGTATACTGGGTGAGAAGACTCCTGCTTATGGTGAGCCAAATAGAATATGTGAAACTAAGCTTGGTGTAGTTACCCAATATTGTTTGTCAAGGAATATAAAGAAATTCAATTCTCAGTATTTGGCAAATGTTGCTTTGCAAAGAGGAGACAGGACCACGCACTCAAAAAATTTCATCGGTGGACGCATATGCATGTATTTAAATATATGTTAATATGTGTATGTATATATATATATATATATATATATATATATATATATATATATATATATATATATATATATATATATATATATATATATATATATATATATATGTGTGTGTGTGTGTGTGTGTGTAATAATGCATGCATGTAAGTCTTTTTATGTGGTTGTATAAATGTTTGTGCATATGCATGTGTGTATGTGTAAGTGTATGTGCACATGTATCTGTGTGTATATATGTGTGTGTATGTGCATGTGTATATGTGTGAACGTGCATCTTCATCATGTATAAGTGTATATGTGCATATCAATAAGTGTGAGTATGCTATCTAATGAAAATAACAGAATTCAAATGATATACAAAGAATAGAAATTGTACTTACAATAGTTAGCCATACTTTTTGCTTGGTTAGCTTCTTGAATAACCTGCAATAAAGAGAGACAGAAAAGAGAGAGAGAGAGAGAGAGAGAGAGAGAGAGAGAGAGAGAGAGAGAGAATTCAAAGAGAGAAAGATGTAGAAAGAGAGAAACAGAGATAGAGAGAGACAATAAGATAGAGCTTAGGCAAAACAACAATTCTGCATATACTTGTTTCAGCTCGTAAGCACAGCGCAATCGCGAATGTTGGAGAGCTCTTTGATCAGATGCATGAAAATGCCAATCGAAGAGCTTCCAACGTTTTAATTTTTTTCCATCAACAGATCGTGGTATAAGCAATGGTAACGCGTCGTAAAAACCAGTGGAATTGGTGTTAAAAAGCAACATTTTGTAGCGTTGCTTATGGGCAGTAGGCATATATACAAGCCAAGGAAAAGAACCTCCTAAAGAGGAAAAAAGGTGCCCCAGCGATCCTAGAGTGTTCACACATATCACTACCTATATATATCAACAAATACCCCTGGGAGTAGTGTTGATTTTTTATGGTTGTATTGCCCATTTTGGCTATTTTTTACTGTAAAATAAGGTCATAAATTTAATTGGATCTTCAAAAATTACATTAAAATTGTGTAGATAACCTTCAAAATTGAAGGGCATGGTAGTCAGTCAAAATACAACAGTGCCTAGGAGTGATGCATTGAACAAGGAGCTGGTACTCATGTATAAGGAAGTGTCAATCTATGTGGATTCAATCCACAAAAGGAAGTAAGCCCAAAGCATTGTGGAAAACTTCAAACTTCTCTCTAGGTAGAGCCTTTGTGAAAAGGTATGCAATGTTCTCCTGCATGGGCACATATGCCAAGTTGGTCTCTTCAACAGAGAATCTCTCCCTGACAGAATGATAATGCACCTCAATGTGCTTAGTGCAAGCATGGAACACAGGGTTCCTCGCAATTGCCAATGCGCTATGACTGTCCGTGAAGATGGTGGTGGCAGAAGGCTGACCAATACCCAAATCAGCCATAAGGTGTTTAAGCCACACACACTCAACAATCCCTGTGAAAGCTTCCCTATATTTAGCCTCAAAACTCGAAGTGGCCACAGTAGGGTGCTTTGTTCTCAATCAAGATATACAAGAGCTACCAAGCATGAAGCAAAAACCACTAGTGAACACATGAGTGTCATAGCAACCAACCCAGTCAGAGTCAAAAAAAGCATGTAAATCTGGCGATAGTGACCCCCCCTTGGGATAAAACAATCCAAGTAGTTGCGTACCACTCAAGTAGCGAAAGATGCAGCTTGACACTTGGACAACGCATAGACTTGCTCATCTCTGAGATGGAAAACAGAATATCTTGTCGAGTAATGCATAAGTAAATCAAGCATCCAACAACCTGCTGATAGAGAACAACATTAAATGCATCTCCAACATCATGAAGACTCAATCATAAACCTATCTCCATAGGAGTGTCAATAGGTTTACAATCTTCAAGGCTAAGACACTGCAATAATGTGTCAATATATTTCGTTTGACACAAATCCATTCCACCATCAGCTTGCATAAATTGAATGCCCAAATAATGATGCAAATGCCCCAAATCAAACATCTCAAATGAGGCATGCAAATGAGCCTTAAAATCAGCAATATGCTAATCATGAGGATCAGTGAACAACATGTCAGCAACATACACAACAATGATAGGAAGCACATCATTATCATGCTTAACATATAAGGTGCTTTCAATTGAATTGTTGTCAAAACCATGCGCAATTAGATAGGCATGAATCTTTTCATACCAATCACTTGGTGCTTGCTCTTTCTACACAAAGCCACGGGGCTGAAAAACATACACTTCTTCATGCAAGTCATGATTCAAAAATGCAGTTTTAATGTCCAACTGATGTACATTCCATTCATGATAAGCTTCAAGTGCACATATGCTATGAACAGTAGTCATTTGGCATGTGGGAGCAAAGGTTTCATCAAAATCAATGCCTCTTTTCCTGTACATAACCCTTTGCAACAAGCCTAGCCTTATACCTGTCAACTTTTCCATTAGGCTTACGCTTTAGCTTGTATATCCACTTAGTGCCAACGGACTTCTTACCAGGAGGCAAGTCACATAAAGAACAAGTACCATTTTTCATGATAGCATCATATTCTAATTGCATAGCAGCCATCCAATTTTCAGAATTTTGTGCTTCATCAAATGAAACAGGCTCATTCTCATCATAGAGACTAGATGCAGCCATAACATAGCAATCTAATGCAAAAGAGGCACTATGAGAGCCTGAATGAGTATGATATGATAGAGATGCATCTAATTTGCTATCATGCAAAGTCTGCACCAGCCATTTTAGCATAGTTTTTGCTTCCTCAAGATCAGCTCTTCATCAACAAGTGCATCATGTAAATTTGCATCAGAAATGGAATGATCTGCATCATCACATAAAACTTATAAAGGCTAAGAAGTTGCCTCATTAGGACCAACACTAGACTGTCCACTTGTAAAAAGAGGAAGCAAAGTATCATACATCTCTTTGGAGCAATATGCCAAACAACCAAAAACACGCAAGTGAGCAACATATGGCTTACGACCATCCCAAGCCTCATATGGAGTGATAGACTGCAATGCTTAAGTGGGACACCTGTTAAGTACATATGTTGCACACATAACGGCCTTAAGCCAGAAACTATGTGGTAAAGCCTGACTCTTGACCATACACCTTGCAATTTCCATGAGTGACTTATTCTTCCGTTTAACAACTTCATTTTTTTGAGGTGTATATGGCACTGTACACTGATGTTTTATCCCATGTTCAACTAGAAATGCCTTAAAGTTTGAAGACACATATTTCCCCCCTCGATCAGAATGGAGGGTGCCCATTTTACATGATGAAAGATCTTCAGCCAAAACCAGAAACTGTTTGAAGCACATAAACACTTCTGACTTTGCTTTCAATGGATATACCCATACATGCCTAGAAAAATCATCAATGAAAGTCATGAAGTAAAGATAGTTTCCAAAAGAAGGTGTCTGCATAGGACCACAGACATCACTATGTACAAGTTGTAATGTTTGAGTAGCTCGAATTGAACCATCTTCTGGGAAGGATGAACGCTGCGTTTTGCCCAAAATACAACCTTCGTAAACATGTTTACTGGGTGCCTCAAGTTTGGGCAAAGAGAACACCATTTCAGATTTTTGTAGGCATAGCAAATTAGCAAATTTCAGATGACCAAAGTGTGCATGCCAAAGCTTTGCATCTGACATAGCCTGAGAATCATATACTGCACATGTTGAATCATTCACAGATTTTTCATAATCTATGAGCTTATACAGCCAACGACATAAAATGCCAAAAGCAATAATCACGTTGCCATTTGACTGATCATGAACTGTACATCTATCATCAACAAATTTCACAACCAAGTCAATCTTGGCTAAAGTTGAAACTGATAACAGATTCATCTTGATCCCGGGCACAAATAGAGCATCTGATAATGTGAAAGAACGACCATTAACAGTAGTTAGAATGATCTTACCAACTCCCATGACAGTATAAGAGGAGTGATTGTTGCATGTGACAGTATTCCTTGTAGGGGTAGGCTCGAGTGAAGTGAAGAAACTGCGCTGCGAGATAATATGTTTGGTTGCCCCACTATCAAAGTACCAAACATCTGAGTCTACTATAGACACACTGTTCAGGAGGGGATGGGTCAAAACTGCAAACAGTAGTAAACACTCATTCTTCATTCTGCACTTGATTAGCAGACTTCGTTTTCAGTGTAGAGGCCTCTACAACAACCATTCTAGCCTCTTTTTTCTTTGCCACTTTTGTAGCCAGTTTTGGATAATTCTTTATGATATGATCATTTTCTTTACAATACTTGCAAAACAAATTCTATTTTTTGTTTTCTTCTCTTCTCTGTCTTCCTTCTTTGATTATGCAGAATTAGCAAATTTTTGCTTACTACTAGAAGAGCTCCATCTATCTTTGCTCTTCTCACTAGCCAAGAAAACTTGATCTGCAACACGCATAATGGACCTGTTTTGCCTAGACTGATCTTCATGCAACATAATAGAGACTAACTCCTCAAATGTTAAGGCATTTGGATTGCCTTTCATCATCAAACGAAGAGTAGAAGCAAAACTCTGGTATGAATCGGGAAGACCATTTAGAACAATCTGCACAAGTGAATTGTCATGCAAGACTTCATTAGTGGAAATTAATTGTTCCTTCAAAACTTTGATCTTTGTTAGAAAATTGTCCATAGAATCACCTTCATTCATATGCTCACTCTCCAATTGTTTTCGGAGGTAAGCATTACAAGCCTAATTCCTAGCCTGGTAGAATGTGGTAAGTGTACCCCAAGCATCCTTAGCTCTTGTGCAAGAGTGAATGTGAGTAATAATGGCACGTTTGATAGACAAGGTATCAATGCATGTGCTTGAGCATCTCTACCATCCCAACAAATTTGCTCTGCAATAGGTGCATCAGAAACAATAACACAAATAGGAACATGAAGAATATCGTCAATTCAATGTCATCTGCATCAGCTTCATTACCTGTATTTGGAGGTGTAATAGGATGTTTTTCATGCTCACCAAGTTTCATGCGATTTTGAGAGTATAACCGAAGGTGTGTCAACGATGCCCTAGATGAAACGACGACCTGCTCTGATACCAATTGTTGGAGTTAGACATTTGTGGAAGCACGCGAATAGCAAAAGGAAGAAGAAGAAGCTTGGAACACAACACACAATATTGAATGTATTACCACTAGAATGTACAAAGATAAGTAACCCATTAGGGCAGTAGGCATATATACAAGCCGAGGGAAAAAACCTCCTAAAGAGGGAAAAAAGTGCCCTGGTGGTCCTAGTGTTCAGACACATCACTACCTAAATATATCAACAATTCACACATTGACTCAAGCAATGGGCGCCCTAGAAGCTCTCCACTTCTTGATCAATCGACCACCCAAATGCTATGATGCCCATCAGGTCAGACTTTAACCCCATCAAGAACATACAATTAATGTACTAGTTGCATTGGATTTGTCTAGGAGATCTATCCTTTGAGGACACACACCACCTCCCATCCCACCCATAGACACATCATACTTGAGGCAACCACCCATCCCACAAATAATTTTTGCCAACCAACTCCCACAAGAATTCTATTCAATATTTGAAACATAGTACAAAATGAGAGGTTTAAATCGCGAATAAAAATCGCGATTTAAACGAATTAAACGTTTTAATCGCTAGGGTTGAGAATAAAAATCACGATTTTTATTCTTTTGCAATTTTTATGATTTTTTTTTTCGAGAAATTTTTGTATATACACATATAAAACACTCTAGTATATAGATGTATATCATAAACTTTATATAAGAAGCATGTCATATGGCTAAAATACATCATAATATCTCAAAATAGAGCCAAAAAAAAAAAAAAAAAATCTGAAAAAAATAAAAATCGCGAATAAATCGTTTTAATCGCTGAGAGATTTAAATGATTTTTATTTTATCAAAAAATCACGATTTTTTTGTACTATGATTTGAAACCCCTCCACAAACACCTCCCCATCACCATGTCCCCAATGTATCTCCACCCTACATGACTACTAGCATAGGGGAACACTTTATTATAAAATCTTATCTAGAAACCTCTATAACATCCAACCTTGCTACCATTGCTCCCACCCCACCACTCGTAGCTCTTTTCCACCTCCCATTTAACCTACATTAGTCTCTTTCCCCCTCCACTCCAGCCCCCTACTCTCTCATTTGCCCCCATTGATACAAATCAATCAACCCTTATTCCTGATTTTCTCTTACCCTTTCTTAATCCACTTATGTGACCTACACTCTATTCCATAACACCACCCTACAACACCCCATTTGTACAACCTTCCATTTGTTCAGTTCCACAACCACACCACCATGCAAAGCATAATCATTACCATTGCTCACAAGCACAACCACAGATACTAGGACGTCCGAACCCATGGACATATCATCACCACCACCACTCCGTGCACCATCCCTAACCCCGCTCCACCAACATCACCTCCACTCACGAACATATACACTATTGCATCCACATTCCCCATTCCCATGTTACTCTTAGTCTCCATGTGAAAGGCCACATGTCCATCGAACACCTTTGAATATGTTCTTTAATAAAACATATAGTGGCTTGATCAGCCACATATTGGAATTTTGACTACATTTGCAACACCCAAGAAGTCTATGTTCGTGCTCTCTGTGTACCATGTTTTTCTACGTATATGCAGCCTCTGTGCCGAGTACCATGTGTTGTGCATAGAACTCAATTTTCTACTCTAAGGATATTGTCGTGGAGCTCTCAAGAAGGAGAGAGCATTGTGGTGCATCACCATTGAAATACTTCAGTGGTATCAGAGCATTTCAATGCAAAAGCTTTGTTCTTTTTGTGCGAGCAAAGCGAGCACTTGCCCACCCACCCAAGGCTTTTCTTGGCATACCTTGTTATCCGAGTCACCGAAGTCACCATTGGATGTGTGCGAGGGAGGATCTCAACAATCAAGGAAGACGGAGGTTCCCCATACTTCTCGGGAGGTCACCCATCCCAGTACTGTTCCCCCCGGAGCTCGCTTAATTGTGGCAATCTTTTGCCACTAAGCTACACTCTTGTGGTGCTTGAAGAAGGGGAAATACTTAGGTTAACATTATCTTCAACAAGTGTTGGGCCCTCAAAGCTTCGTTCTTTGCTTTCAAAGCCCATTTTTGAAGCATTTTTGGGCTGATTTTTGGAGCAATTTTAGAGTACTTTTGTGCATAGTTCTCTCCACAAAGGTCCAAGAACATCAAGAAGAGTTTTCTTTGTACTTCTTCAACAATGAATGTTCACCTAAATTTGGGCTAAGTTTTCAACCACACTTGTTAATCTACAGATTTCTTGAAAGGTTTTAGTTGTGGTGGGAGCAGCCATCACAAGTCTATGCAGGTTTTTTGAGCCTAAATAAAAAAGCTGACAGACACTCAGAAGTGTTGCTGGCCAGTGTTTGAGAAGTGAATTCAGCTTTTTCGTTCTATTTTACTGCATATATTTTGCACATACACACTATGTATACTTCTGTGGATACCGATTATGTACGTCCATGTGGCCATTGATATAGCGGTTACATTTTTTTGCATAAAGTCTTTTACATTTGATAAAGAGGGTCGTGGTGAGGTTTTCTTAACTGGGAGACACCCAGATGTCGGGATCTCTTTGGTGATGTAGGTGGAACACTTACCCAACCTCGCCATAGGAGATGTATGATTGTTTTTCATAGTTGCTCGATAAGCCTAGTTGGCTTCTTTTGGGTAATTGATTGGGCATATATCACGCAATGGAATGGAAAATCTTTCACATTCTGGCTACTTACCTGTGTCATCTTTCTCTGATGTTTCATTTTATGAGCATTGTCAATATGGAAAGCAAACTAGGAATGTGCATAAGACACACATTGACTCTTCAATTCAACCTTTAGATCTCATTGATATAGAGGTGTGTGGTCCTATGCCCACAAAGTCTTTGTCACTTTCATAGATGATGCTACTAGACAAGTATGGGTATATCCTAAAGGATGAGGTATTCCCTACTTTCAAAAATGGATTGCTTCAGTTGAGACTGGAAAAGGAACTAAGCTTAAGGCTTTACATTCAGATAATGGCCTCACATGAAGTCAACCTTTTTTGTCAGTCTAGAGGAATTTTTAGAGAGTTTACAACTCCTTATACCCAAGCACAAAATGGTGTAGCTGAAAGGATGAATATAACTATTGAGAATAGAGTAGTTTCTATGCTACATCGTGCAAACCTTTCACAAGGCTTTTGGGCAAAAGCAATATTGACTACAGTTCATGTGATTAATATTTCACCTGCTACTGCCGAAGGTCTGAAAGTGGCATAAGAGTCGTGGTCAAGGAAGCTAGCGTATTATGATCATTTTCAAGTTTTTGGGTGTGAAGCATATGTTCATATACCCAAGAATCTTAGACAAAAGTTGGACCATAAGTCAAAGAAATGCATTTTTCTTGGATATGGTCGAGAAGGACAATTTGTATATCACTTATGGGATCCTGAAACATGATCAATGATCAAAAGTAGTAATGTCATTTTCAATGAGTCTTAGATGCATAAACAACCCATTGAGGAGGTTGAAGTGAGAAGAGTGGTTTTTGAGGATACTAGTCCTCCAATTAGCATGCATAAAAATGTTGCACATAGGGATGTTCAATAGAATGTCCGATCAAATCAGTCTGCAAATGTTCTTGTTTAGCAATCATTGAGATGCTCTACACATGTTCACATCCACCTTATATATGTTCCAGGTTTGGATTTTGTTGTGCTAAGAGATGCTGGTGAGCCTTCTTGCTACAAAGAGGCTATGTAGACAACAAATCATGTCAAGTGGGAGCATGCCATGAAGAGTGAGTTGGATTCTATCAGAAGAATGATACTTGGGATTTAGTACCTTTGCCAAAGGGCAAGATACAACATGGTGTTTGATTTTGAGGAAATCTTCCCTCCAATGGTCAAAATGACTACCCTGTGCATGTTGCTTGGATTTGTTGCAATCAAGGACTTAGAGCGAGTCCAAATGGATATGAAAACTGCTTTATTGCATGGAAATCTTATAGATGAGATATATTTGGAACAACCAGAGGGTTATGTAGTTCTTCGAAAAGAAACTCTAGTTCGTAAGCTCAAGAAAAGCTTATATGTACTTAAACAATCCCCTAGACAATGGTACCAAAAGTTTGATGCTTTTATGGTCTCAAGCCTATTCTCGAAGCAATGAGGATCATTGTCTCTACACAAAGAGATGCTCAAATGGAAGCTTGATAAGCTTGGTACTTTATGTCCATGATATATTGATTGTTGGAAAGTCCTCTTATGACTTGTCAATTCTCAAAAAGAAGTTGAGTCAGACATTTGATATGAAAGACTTGGGGGATGCCAAACATATTCTTGGCATGCGCATTACTAATGATAGGAGTCAAAGATGCATATACTTGTCTCAAAGTGAGTACATATCCAAAGTACTTCACAGGTTCAATATGCACGATGGAAAGGCATTGAGTACACCTTTATCCACATATGTGAAATTGACCAAGGATGATTGTCCCAAATCAGATGAGGAAAAGGAAGTCATGACCAAAATTCCTTATCAGTCTGTTGTCGGTAGTCTCATATACGATATGGTAGCTACCAGACAAAACATTGCATTTGCAATGGGAGTTGTGAGCAAATATGTCCAATCTTGGCAAGAAAGATTGGAAAGCGTTGAAGATGATTTTGAGATATCTGCGTGGCACTCAGGACAAGCGTCTATGCTTAGGTAGAGGGAAAGCATCCATTATTGGTTACAGAGATTTTGACTATGCTCATTGTGTGGACATTCGTAAGTCTACATCAAGGTACATTTTTCATTTTATTGGAGGTACTATCTCTTGGAGATCTCGTCTTCAACAATGTACAATTGTTTCCACCATAGAAGCAGAGTATGTTGCAGCAAGTGAGGCATGTAAGGAAGCATTGTGGCTTTCTCGTCTTGCTTGTGATATGGATCTACCTCAACATATACCATGTTTGTTCAGTGATAATTAGAGTGCCATTGCTTTGGCTAAGAATCCGGTCTATCATGCAAAGACCAAGCACATTTCCGTGAGGTATCATTTCTTGCTTAGCCACAGAGCGCATTATTTTTGAGAAGGTTCATACTTGAGATAATGTTGCAAATGCTTTGACTAAAGCTCTACCACAAGATAGCTTTCAACACTGTTGTCACTTGATGAGGGTTACTTGATTTATGATCCAACACAGTCACTTGTATACTGTGTAACATGCCCATTGGGTGGGAGGTATAGTTTGCATACTTACGCTTAGGTATTCTTTATAATTCTTCACTTTTCTCCCATAGTTACGTTGACCATATTGGCCTTTAGTGAAAGATTTTTATCACTAGTGTCAATGTGAAAGGCTAAATGGTCACCAAACACTTTTGCATATGTTTTTTAATAAAACATATAGTGGTCTGGTCAATCACATACTGGAATTTTGACTGCATTTGTGATACCCAAGAAGTCTATGTTCGTGCTCTCTGTATATTGTTTTTTTCTGCATATTTTGTAGCCTCTGTGCAGAGTACCGTGTGTCATGCCTAGAGCTCAATTTTCTACTCCGAGTATATCCTCGTGGAGCTCTCGAGAAGGAGAGAGCACTGTGGTGCATCGCCATCGAAATACTTCATCCCACTCCTATCCCCTCTACATCTAACTTAGATCACCCTACATTCATGCATTATAAACATGTATATATGTCATCAACTTTCGATAATGCAATTCAATAGATGATGTTGTGCATGCAACAAGTGAGAGAAGAGTTCGCGAGCTTAGGCCAATGTCATATGTGCCTACAAGGACACACCTTCAACTAACAATCTCAATTGAACTCTCTTAGTGTTGAGAAGGCCACACTCAATGCACGGTACATGCAGCTTAAGGAGACACACAATGCTTTAGAGTTACAAGAGACTCAAAATAAACAAGTTGTAGAAGAGATGGAAGAGCAACTGCACGCTCAGATGGATAGGAATACTGTTCATATTTGGGTGCTGTCTAACAGTTTGACTGTCTCAAAAGTTCTATATTGTAACTTTTAAGCTGTTCATCCCTATTCCAGCATCCCTTTCTTTTAGACAATCCCCAGGTAAGCACAGTGTGTGTTATAGAGTAAGCACAGAGTCCATACGTAGGAGTATACTTCTCCAAGGAGAGCCCATCCCTAAAGTAGCCACCTGTCAGGGGCAGTTACACAACCATTACAAAAATGCACGAAGTTTTAAGTCGAAGAAGAAAAATGGTCCTGGACTTTCCAACATCAACATCCTATTTATCAAGCTAGTTAGCAAGTGGATTCTCAGATGTTTTTCCTCAAATGATTTCTGGGCCGTTTTAATCAGGGACCAAGAATGCCTCTTGCTGATTTCCCCTGCTAGTCCTGCTTTGATCCCTACATGGTTTACTTTTTGAAGATGAACTTCAAAATTGATGCTTCGATGCCCATCAATGGCTTTTGGAATAGTCAGATGATTCTCAAGAATCATATGAGAAACTATAGTTGCATGTGGATTGAAATAAAGCCTGTCATGTGTGGTTTAACTACTTTGGGTAATGCCTCAGAAATAAAAAGTTTGCACAAGTCTCAAGTTAATAAACAAAGGGTTTATCTTCTGGCACCAAGTATTGACCAGGAGGGAGGAGTTGATCGACCATCATACATTCACTCATCGATTTCAATCTACCCGTGCTGCTTTTTGCAAGGTCAAAAATGTATAAATCAGCCTGCTTGCTCTGTGGAGATACTATGATTCTTGGCAGGAAAAACCCATTAAAGTCCTTAGTAAGAATAACTTCATCTTCCTGCAGATTAACTGCCACACAGGTTGATCTAACTCTTAATGGAGATATAGGTTCACCAACAACTCGTTTCAATCATCCAATTGAAAGGAAGCCCACCTTCAGTACCTTCAGTGACTGATTTACCTCCAGGGTGTCCTGATCAAGAAGAGAACTCTCTAAGAAAATATAAGTGGCAGTTGACCCTGTTGCAACCAACAGGAAGATATCATTCATTCACTTTTCATTTACAAACATGATGATTGCTATTGGTTATTTTTGCAGAAGTTGTGGAGCAACATTGTTTCAGACCCACTCAATTTGAAAGCTCGCTTGAGAGAGTATTTGCATTATCAATTTTACCTTCACGTTTAATCAGAAGCAGAGTTCTTTATCTCATTTGGGTTGAGAGGAATCACAAGTTTTTGAAGGTTTTACCAAAGACGAGTTTCAGAGTTGAAGTCGTTACTGACACCCTTATTTTTGTAGGGAATGGAGAGTCTAAAAGAAGGAAGATGCATGATTTCAGGTTCCTTGATGATGACTCTGAGGATGAGACAATGGAACAAGAGGAAAGCATATATTGAGAAAGCACTAATCTCCTTTACTCCGAGCCATGTTAGCAAAGTGGCTGAGACTACAAAAACAACTGATGTTTTGAAGTTTATTCTATTGATGGCATCTCAACCTCGTGGAGAATTGGGGGTCAGATAAGATATTGCACATGTTAACATTCGTCTGCAGCATAAACAAGAACCGATGCATAAAACTTGATTGCACAGCTCTCTATAAATGGACCAAAGTATTTAATTTACTTTAAAGCCGTCTTATGAAATTGTTAGATTGGATCAAAATATTTAATCTACTTTAAATAGATCTTACTAAAATGTTAGAAATTTTTAGTATTCACAATGGGATGTGGGTTCCATCACCAATTTTTAAGCTCAAAATTAGTTGTAAATAATCTCCCTCAAAACGAGAGGATAGAATGTGACTGTGCGTGCTGTAGCAATCATACTTAAGACTGCATAAGTTGTTAGTATAAATTTACAATTTAGACAATGCAAGTTGTCCACCATGCTGTCCACTAAGGATTGGGCGTAAGTACTCCTCGTAACCTTCTGGGATAAGTGTATCATTCAAGGGGTTGTTTTTCCATGCTTTCTTATAAAGATGATTATATGCATCTCCATCATATGAACCTAACGTAGAGCCCAAGAAGTGATCTGTATGATTAAATGCATCAACCAGTGCCACTGCATTCATACGGATCTGAAAAAAGGGCAGAAGCAAAAAGCAGAGTCATGCTTGATATTGAGGAACGGAACTGAGGAACAGATATTCTCTTGTATGAGACCCACCTTCTTATATAGAACAATGATCTGCTTTTGGACAAGATTTGCTTGCATCACAGTCAAGTACCTTGCACTTAAGAAGTCCCCAACATGCTCTACCATTAAAGAAAGAGCGTACAGATAATAGAGAGTTACAAGCTGTTCTTTAACACCAGAACCTGGGATGTTTTCTTGAAGTTTATCATGAAATCTGTCATCAACCGGGAATACTGTTATTTTGTCAACCGACTCTCTATATTTTTAGGGGTAAGCTTTCTATGATAGGAAAAAATAAAGCTACCAGAAGCACTAAACATATCCTGAACAAATAGGCCTGTGTCGAGTAAACCCATACAATCTACTGCATATGATTAACCAACATAATACTGGCCATGCATGTCATAAGCATTTTCTCACATTCTCAAGCTTTCCTTGCCCCTGTTTTTCCAATGTATTTCCTTTATATGACCAGACCATAAAGCATGGCAAAAGAACTTCAGAAGATGAAAGTATCTCCTCTATCATTATGAAGTTTCAGTACTGTCTACCAAGTCTATAAAAAATGAAAACACTGACAATCACACCATTCTGGAGAACTTTAGCGACTGTAAAGATCAATTTTGAAGGGAAACAAGAAAAGCATTCGGTAAGTACTTCAAGTCTCTGTTTAAAAACCCTGTTTGATTAGCTTCCTCTAAAAAACCATGGGCACCAGAACAGTTTAGGTACTCTTTTCATTTGATAAGGTCTATAAAGTTCAGCTTTTTCAATTTCAACACTTCTCAGCATTTTTGTCCATGATAAAAATAGAGTCACTCAGTCATGGACCATGGTAGAGCTCATATCAAGCAAAAAAAAACCAAGAAGAAATATCTTCATGATTAAATCCACGGCAAACAGTAGTAGTGAATTGCTTTGCCCAGCCATGTACTCTTTTCACTATCAATGAAATTTTACAAATTAGCCCCTAGGTAGTCAAACTAGTCATTTCAATGAAGCAGGGTTGCCGTTTATCACTGAGACTCTATAAGTATTCACAATGATGGGATCATTGACTTTATACATCATGCCTGTGCTGATGATATTGTCCCAGTAATATGAATGTGAGAGGGGATTACAGTCTTAACCTTCATATCCTAAATCAGTTATGTGTTCAGAGAGGGTTGGTAATGAATCTGGACAAGACTAAGTTTCCCACATTGCATACCTCAGCCCCGGGAAGGAATAAATGCATTCTTATGCTTGCTGGTGGACACGTTGAATGCACTTGGATCATATGCATCTCTTACTAATAGAGTGCCACTGTAATCAAGCATTAATTCTGGGGTCTTGCACTAAGGGTTGGCTTTTTGATACAATGTTTACACCTCACTCATGAATGCTGTTGCTATATAGGCCCCTGGCATTACCTTCACATATATGGATGGAGATACATGAAAAGACTCTGATTATGATGTCATCCGGGGTGATTCAAAGCAAAGAATCTGTACCAACTGTATTATTAAAGCAGAGTTTGCTATGCCTCAAATGGTTGTTGATGTTCGCTTTCAGACAGTGGACTTCACCACCAGGATCTGCAGTTTACCCCAGAAGGGTGGATCTATCCATTTTCTTCAATAGGTAAAATGATTGTGTTGTAACAGCATTGATATCAGGAAATCCAGCTTCAGAGCTGAAGTTGTAGTTACATGAATCTATTATTCTAATATCTTTGGTTGATTGGAATTATTTGAAGGCCAAAATTCATAAATTATTAGTTGGAAAAGCCACTTTGCTAAGCTCTTGAGTTGTTATCTACAGAATAGAACAAGTGAACAGTCTTAAGCTCTTCTGAATGTTTTAATGTAGTAATGTCATCAGTGGAAAAAAACAAGAGTCCCAATCTTTATGAAAGGCTCATTGTTCATGGACGTTGAAATCACATTGAGAACACCTATATTTCAAGAATGATTTTTGTTCAGTGGCTATATTAGATGATGAAGTGCAAAATGTTAGGCTATGTTATAACATTGAAGTGGTTTTCCACATAACAGTCAAAGTTCAAAAGCTTCATCAATCATTCCATGGATGCTATATCTAGATTTCGCACCCTAGGTTTAGCGATTAAATGACTTTTATCAAGGCATTAGACTCATCTTACTCAGCTCAAGATTCGATCAAAGATATGGAAACCATGAAATCATAAATACAGATTGTGCACACCAAAACCCTAGAATGGCATTGAGTTAAGCGCACTATCTGGAAGACACAAACGCACAGAGTATATGAGAACTTACTTTGAAATAGTGATAAGTTGACAATGAGCCTGGGCCATTTCCACTATTTCTACTGCATATTCATCGAGCCCTTCAAGCACAACAAAGATAACATGTAAATCATGAATCAACTTATAAACTAGCTAAGATTCAGTGAATGTTGAAATTCAGATGGAAGAGGAATATAATCAATTCAGCCCCTAATATGTAAAGATGAAGGTACTATCGACATGTTTGTTGTATCATCATGTTAATGTGTGCTACTTCCATGCCATGGTACTCTGTCATTGAATGTGCAGTATTGTCACTGTCATTCAATATGCTTCAAGACTTTCAAGCATCTATGTAACCGTAAGATGCTAATGATGAAGACCTGTGACTCTCTAGGCTGTTCGGTGTCACTTAAGATTTTTTATTGATGAGAGAGAAGAGGGGGGGGGGAGAGAGAGAGAGAGAGAGAGAGAGAGAGAGAGAGAGAGAGAGAGAGAGAAAGAAAGAAAGAAAGAAAGAAAGTGTTTTTACGTCTATTAGGAGGCCGAACTCGGCCTATGAGACAAATCAATGTACATGGGTGTATCTTCTGCCAATCGAAAAAGATAAAAGTACTGAAAAAAAGCTGGCAAGGCTGATCTAGATCTCTGTAGTATGCATGTAGAGATACCCATGAAAGTGGGAGGGGGGGGGCGGTGAATGGAGTGCTATATCTATAGCCTATATGCAAAAGGGTAGTACAAGCATGATAATGCATCTGAACGACTAACTAGCTCCATCCTGTACTAGTGAGCGGGTGTAAGATGTGGTACA